>OZ012739.1:337093341-337177758 GCA_963859935.3 Lathyrus sativus
CGAGAAGATTCATCAAGCCATCTTAGAAACTAGGTTATGCAGATCTCATATTATTCACCTTAATCTCTGCAAGTGAGGTTCTTGATGAAGAACCTAGAGACTAAAAATAAGCTGTGAGGAGTCAAAATAAGAATGAATGACTAAAAGCCATGGATGATGAGATGAAATCTCTTCATGATAAGAACACTTGGGAGCTGATCAAGAAACCTGTTAGAGCCATGTTAGTCAGTTGTAAGTGGATTTTCAAGGTTAAGGAAGGAATAAAAGGATTGATGTTGAAGAGATTTAAGGAAAGGTTAGTTTCTAACATGTTCAATAATATGTTCTCAGTTGTTGTAAAGCACATATTCATTAGAATGTTGTTAGCCGTGGTGACAAAGTTTGACCTAGAACTTGAATAGATGGATGCAAAGACAGTCTTCCTGTATGGTGATCTAGATGAAACAATCTTGATGAGGAAACCTGAAGGGTATGCATAAAAGGGAAATGAAGATTATTTGTGCAAGCTGAGTAGGTTGTTATATGGCTTGAAACAATCTCCTCGACAATGGAATAAGAGATTCGACAAGTTCATGGCACACATAGGTTTCACTAGGAGGAAGTTCGACCACTGTGTTTACTTCAGATTTTGACCTGGAAATTCACTTGTTATTTTGTTGATATATGTGGATGACATCCTCATAGTAAGCAATAGTGTAAAAGATATTATGAAGGTGAAGGCTAAACTCGATAAGGAGTTCGACATGAGGGATCTGGGAGCAGCCTCCTGAATTCTTGGGATTGACATCTAGAGAGATAGAAAACAGTAGAGATTATGCTTATCACAATAGACACACATATTGAAGATTCTCGACAAGTTTGGTATGTCGAATTCAAAGCATATTCTAACACCGACAAATCCTTAGTTCAAGATGAGTACGACTCAAAGTCTTAGTACTGAAGTTGAAAGAGCCTATATGAATAAAATTCTATATGCTAGTATAGTAGGTTCTTTGTTGTATGCTAAGGTCTGTATAAGGCCAGACACATCATACGATGTGAGCCTCGTAACCAGGTAAGTGGTCAATCCTGAGAAGGAACACAAGCAAGCTTTGAAGTGTATTCTAAGGTATATAAATGGGTCCCTGAGTAGAGTCTTGATTTATGGTGAAGCATGTGGTGATGAAAACAAAGTCAAAATTGAAGGATTTTTCAACTCTGATTATGAAGGTTGTATGGATTCTAGAATTTCTATTTCTAGATATGTATTCATTATGTTTGGAATAACAATCAGTTGGAAAGAAACACTTCAGAAGTTTGTTGCCTTACCAACCACTGAAGTAGAGTATATTGCCTTCACTGAAGCTGTGAAAGAATCATTGTGGCTAGAAGGTTTTACAAAGGAGCTGAAACTTCAAGGTCAAGTTATCAATGTTAAACGTAATAGTCAAAGTTTCATGCATTTGTCAAAGAATTCAGCCTATCATGAGCAAACCAAGAACATTGATGTGAGGTTGCATTTAGTTAGAGAGATAATCGAGCATGGAGAAGTCCAAGTGTTGAAGGTGTCGAGTGATGATAATGCTACTAATATGATCACCAAGACATTTCCGAGTAGCAAGTTCTTCCACTGTATGTAGTCGATAAAGCTGCATGATTATAGCTAGTTTTTTCCCTTGTTAGTGTAGAGTTTGTTCCAAGGTAGAGGTTTGTGATATTTGGATAAAACTCTAACCTTGACAAGGTTAGCTTCATGGTTCAATAGTAGTCAAAGATGTGCATGTCTTAGTCAAAATCGCTTCTTGCATGCAGAAATATGTTAGCCTGTTGATTAAGTTAGCATTTCTAATTGGGCTAGTCTGTTGGCCCAATTTTTTAGTATGTTAGTTGAAAGTTAGGGTTTAGTATTCCTATAAATAACATACTAGTTCTCAATTCTCCATCAATCCTTGATAATTCTAATCTGAGGGAGAAAGTAGCATGTTGAGATTCAATTGTAAACATTATTCTCTAATGTGTAGTTGAATCAAGAATCTAGTTTTTAACCACTTTGATTGTTCTTTATTTCTCTTCTATATTTTATTTACTTTGTGGTTTTCTTGATAATTAAGAAATCAGTCATACTCTGTTTTCTTGGGCATCATTTCACAACAATATATTTTAAGCATATTCTCGCCCCTTTGTTTTGTTGTGGTGATTTGTGCTCCTTCTTGGGGAACATACAAGTAATTAGATGAGTGGCTGTTTTAGAGTTGAAGGATGGTGTTAAGACTATTCTTCCTCTCTAGTTTTATGCGTTTTAGATTATCATTACTCTGATATGTAACATTAGGCGAGTGAACGTTATGTTTTGTTTAATTTTGAGTTATTGTTATGAGATTAAATGTTATAACTCTCGGTTTTGAGTTGCTTTAATGTTGAAGTCATATTGCCCTGACAAAGTATAATTTCAAATAAAAGTTATAATTAAACTTATTTGATTGATTAGTTATTTTAATGATTAATTCTGCTACAATGAGCCTAATTAAAGGCGGACATGTGATGACAGGTGTTTTGAATTAAATATTTTTATTTAATAGTGTTACAGAGCAGGTTGAATGCGAAGATTGTTTGACATCCTATGTGAAATAATTGTTTATTATTTAATTATTTCGTATAATTATATATGGAAGTTTTAGGGTGTTACACTTAGCAGAACTTTGAAAATAAGGAATCGATAGGTATATGATAATTCAAATGATAACATGTTAATTCTCTAATGTTTATGATCGATTGGAGGGTGTTGAGTGGAAAATCATAGTTCTGAACTAAACTCCATAGAAGAACACGAATTCTACTTCTATAGCACGGGTGACGGGAGTCGCCTGTGTGATGACCTGGTCGTCATGCGCCTTAGGACGTTGACAGGCGTCAGCAGTTTGACAGGGAGATCATCATTGTTTCCAGGAAAGTGTTAAGCCTCGTGGATCATCACAAGGGTGACAGATAGAGGGAAAATGGTGACGACGGGCGTCACTGAGGTGATAGGTTGCTCGTAATCGTGTCAATGGGTGCTTTTTGGCCTACTGAGTTGGAATTTTGGTGTTGTTTTACCATGCGGTCGATGTTTGGATGTTGTTTGGTGTGTTTTGATGAATTTGGTTTGTTAATTGAATTGTTTGATTAATATAATGATGTTAAATTATGTTGATGACGAGGTAATTATGTGATGGACATATAATTGAGATTGTGGTGGGTAGTCTAGCTGTCAGGGCTACATTGATGTTGTTATTTACAATTAGATGTGGAACTGTAAATCTGTTGTTGAGTTTTTCTGGTTTGTGCACTATATTGTACATGCATTATATGTTGTTGTTCTTGCGAAAGACGCGAGTTACAAGTTTAGATGTTGTGACTAATGATTTGTCTAGATCCCAGATGATAGGGCCCGAGGTTCAGATGTTGGGACCCAGTTTGAAAGAAAAACCTTTGTTGAGTTGGTACCACATTCATGAGTTAAGTCGCTATTGCATTGCATTACATAAAGGTTGTGCAAATGAGTTATTTTGGGTGTTGTTGAGTGATTGTTGTATTAACTTATGTAGCTGAAATGTATGAAAGTTGATGTTTTCCTTTAGGCTACCCCTGCATTCTTTTACACCACTATATATTTTGAGTGTATTCTCACCCCTTTTTTATTGTTGTCTTTCGTGCTCCTTCTTGGAGTACAAACAAGTAGGTAGATGAGTAGTTGCTTTATAGCTGAAGGATGACATTGAAGTTATTCTCCCTTTTCAGTTTTTTGCATTTTAGATTATTTTTGTGCTGATCTGTAACCTTGGCCAGACGAACGTTATGTTTTGTTTTATTCTGAGTTATTTTTGAGAGATTAAATGTTATAACTCTTGGTTTTGAGTTGCTTTGATGTTGAAGACATATTTCCCTGATCGAGATTACTTTCTAATAAAATTTATAATTGAACTTATTTGATTGAGTAGTTGTTTTAATGATTAATTATGTTGTGATGAACCTAAGTAAAGGCGAGCATGTGATGATAGGTGTTTTGAATTATATGTTTTATTTAATAAGTGTTACAGAGCAGGTTGAATGTGGATATTGTGTGACAACATATATGAAATAATTGTTTATGATTAGTTATTCCATATAATTATATGTGGTGGTTTTAGGGTGTTACATTAGTGATTTTAGAGCAGGTTGGTCCATCCGACCGGGTTTTTATCATGTTATTTGTTCACTTGTAGGCGACATGTGTATGAACATTTTCGACACATATATCTTCTAATAATTGTTTACTAGTGTTTATAAATATGGATAGAGGAAGAAACGATCAAGCTAGTGTTGATCCTTTGAAGCGATGTTGCAAGCGTTGCAGAATTAGAAAGGTACATGTGATGAATTTCATGGATTGGAGATTTTCAGAGAAATAACCTGTCGACCTTCAAGGGAAGATATGATCCAGAAGGTGCTCAGACATGGCGCAAAGAGATTGAGAAGATTTTTTGAGTGATGGCGTGCACTAAGGACCAGAAAGTGTTGTTTGGTACTCATATGCTATCGGAGGAAGCCGAAGACTAGTAGAACAACGCGCGTTAGAGAATGGAAGGTGAAGGTACTGATGTTACTTGGGCCGTGTTCAAAATTAAATTTCAATAAAAGTATTTTCCAAATGACGTGCGCAATAAGAAAGAGATCGAGTTCCTCGAGTTGAAAATAGGGAATTCGACAATTACTGAGTATGTTGCTAAGATCGAAGAGTTTGTGAAATTTTGTCCACACTATAATAGCGTGGCAACTGAAGGGTCAAAATGTAACAACTTTGAGAGCAGTTTGCGTCCCGTGGTCAAGTAAGGTATTGGATATTAAGAGATTCATAGGTATTCTAAGCTCGTGAATAAGTGCAGGATATATGATGAGGATAATAGAGCTTGATCTGCTCACTATAAGAGTCTTAGTGAGAAGAAAGAGAAGGATCATTATAGTGGGAAACCTTATGGGAAAGAGTGAAGTGTGGGAGGGACTCCTACTTTTATGAGATGTTTCAAATGTGGTGAGTTTAGACACCATGTTTGTAACGCCCGCTCACTTTAAATTAAATTATTTATGAATTGTTGGTGTGCCTTTATGTGGAAGTGTGTCTGAGAGCGTTGGTGGGTGTCCTTAAAGTATAGGAAATCATTTAATAAAATATAGAGTTTAATAATAATATAATATAATTAATAATGATGATAATTTAATAATAATAATAATAATAATAATTATTATTATTATTATTATTATTATTATTATTATTATCTGTAATATTAGTGGATGAAATAAGTGAAATAGGGGAGTTATTAGAGAAGTTGTGGGGGGAAAGAGGAAAAACACGATAAACTGCTCAAAACCAAAATTAAGGAAAAAGGTGGAGGAGAAGGGGCAAAAGGAAAAAAGGAATATGGCTGGGGGAAATTGAGAACAGAGGAATTAACCGCCGGAGAGAATTCAAGGTAGTTGCAGAAGAGTCACCGGAGAGCAAACCGGAACTGGGAGTTTAGAGTTGTCCTCAATCCAAAGGTAAGGGTGAGGTTCAATTCTATAACTATGGGTATGATCAATTTCATGACGGGAATTGAATCATGGGGTTAATTTCTGCGAGTTGATAATATTAGGGATAATGCTCGTCGGTTCCTGAATTAGTGTTTCTGTCATTAATTCTGTGTAATAATATTTGGGAACGGTGCCGACACGCGCTAATATTTACTTGTTGATAGAATGTTGTTATTATGCTCTTACTTGATTTGATATGAAAATTATGGTTGTATGATGCGTATGAAATTGCGATGTTTCGGTTATGGACAATTTGGTTGTAGGCGTAATGCCTTTTTGAGCGGTTGTTGTTGTTGTTGTGTTGTAGTCCATAATAGATGCATCTCATAGCATATCATCCTGGTTGGCCTGTATTGGCGTTGGTTGTGCCTGTATTTGCGGCCTATAATGGCAGATAAATTTGGTTGTGGAGTTTTGCTCCAAATTGGTACCACATGCATATGCATAGTTGAGTCGCATACTGTCGCATCATTATGTGTTTGCAAGTAATGATGAGTTGCTGAATTTTTCTTGCTAATTGTTGCGAATATGAATGATGAATTTCCTGGTAGTTCGCTGTGATAATATTTGGAGGACTGCGAGAATTATAATGCTGTGATATGATCCTGACATGAATTTTATCATGCCTTATGTTATAATTTTGATATCTCACCCTTTACGTTGTATGTTACCTCTGTTGGTGGTAATTTGCAGGTAACCCGGAATAGAGTGTCGCTTTTCGTTTAAGGTCGTTGGTCGCTCTGATACGTAGCACTCTTGGGGGGATGAACGATTAATGTTATTGCTTTTAATTGTTTTCTTTGTTGCTGAATTTTATTAAGTACTTTTCTTTAAATTGATTGATTCTGATAGTGCCAAATGCTGGTTGTACGCACTAGACCGATGAATCGGTAGGACTGATTTCGTGGTCGAGAACTAGTTGTTTTTGTGAATTGATGCAAGATAATCACTTGCTGAATTTTAATAGAATTTAGTTATAGACTTTCTGGTCTTGCTTTGGTTATTATAAATGTTGGAAGTGTATTAAATTCCGCTGTAAAATCACAGGTTGTCTTGTAATTGAGATGCTAAGCAAGTTATTATTGTCTGTTCATCCGATTATGTGCTATGTATGTTGCTAAATGATTGTGTTGCAGGTGTGTGTGGTCTGTTTAAGCTGAAATGTGACGCCCGGTTTTTGTGAGTGTGACGACCGTCACCACTCCATCACGATCGTCACGATCATCACGATCGTCATGACCATCATGGTTGTGACGGTTCCATCACAATCGTCACTTAGCCATTTTTTGTGTACTCTAATTGTTATTTTCTTGTTTATATGTTGGGTTAGAATAGGGTGTTATAATATTTCTGAGTGCAAAAGCACAATTGTGAATTGCTTCAAGTGTGGGAATCCAGGTCATTGAGGTGCTGAATATAAGATTAATACTCCGACTTGCTATAATTGTAGAGAGCAGGGTCACATTAGTACTCAATTCCAGAAGAGTTACTTGAGAAAATGTTTGTCTGACCGAGTGTTTTGTTGTAGGGAGCATCAATGTTGTTAGTTAAGAAGAAAGATGGTAGGATGAGGTTGTATATGTGAGGGCAAGGTTCCTTTTTAATATGTTTTAATGATGTCAAAACTAGGATATTAAGTACTTGAGTTTTAATCATGTCTTGCTCTTCATCTTCACTTTGAAAAACAAGAAGAAAATTGAAAGAAACATTGTCTTGCTCTTCATCTTCACTATCACAATTACATTCATCAATAATCACACATAATCATCTGTATTTATTATTCTTTGTCAAGATTGATAACATACAAATGTAGGATTAATAAATCAAGTTTGGATAGAGATTCAGTGGGATTTTCTTTGATAAAACCATTAGGGTTTTATCCTTTAAGATCTTGAAAGAATTGAGGGTTTTTGTGCAAGTCTTCACATCATTGATTCAGCCGAGTGAAAGCCTTGAAGAACGGTGGGTTCAGTCAAGGGAGTAATGGTAACCATAGGATTATTTTGGAAGATTTGAGGTCAAGCATCTTGTGATCAAAATTAGCCGAGTGAGAGACTTGAAGAACAGAAGGTTCGGTCAAGTGAGTAGCGGTAACTAGAGGTTTGTTCGAAGTGTTTGAGCACTTGATTCCGCTGGAATCAAGGGGAGAGAAATGGTTAGATTTAACCTTAATAATTGAGTTAGATTGTTGGTTAGAAAGGACTTCTCTTGTACTGAATATTGATCAAAGATATTATACATATCTTAATTCTATTTTAGAATTAGGGGCAGATGTACCCTAAGCGAGGACGAAAGGGGAACTGCCTAAATAAATTGGGTGTCTTTCTCTCTCTATCTTTTACTTTTATATTGTTGAATTTTATGTGAAATTAATTGTTAACAATATTTTAATTGATTTGTAGTGTTTCAAACAATTGTGTATAACCATTACAATCACTTTGATTGCAAGTGAGAAAAATTATGCACTACAAATTCAAAGGAAATTTGACTTGGGGTGTTTCACACGCCAAGTGTTTGATATATTGATAACACACAAATTGTTTGATATATTTTCAATTCAAATTTTATCCTCAATTAAGCATTGGAAACTGGTTCACCTTAAGTGGATTTTATGTGAATAATTGATTGAGAACCTTAGTGATTCTATTCTCTCATCAAGATCATTCCATTCGGTT
Source organism: Lathyrus sativus (assembly GCA_963859935.3). Classification (NCBI taxonomy): domain Eukaryota; kingdom Viridiplantae; phylum Streptophyta; class Magnoliopsida; order Fabales; family Fabaceae; genus Lathyrus; species Lathyrus sativus. Next base: position 337,101,582 of record OZ012739.1, read on the forward strand.
TCGCTTATCTGATCTTTCCAATAAAGGTTCGGATAAACGATTTTAGATCCAAGGCCACTTTCGCATATTTTTAAAATAATTTTTAAGTGCAAATTATTAAAAATAAGTGATCTATTCAACCCCCTTCTAAATCAGTTCTCTCATTTAACAAGTGGTATCACGAGAACTGGTTCATATAGTGCTTCACATATAGCTTTTTAGAAAATGGCTAAGGAACCTAAAGGGGCGTATAATAGAGTGCCAGTTTTTAATGGCGAGAATTACGGTTATTGGAAATATTGTATGTGGGTGCATATCAATTCTATTAATAGAAAGGTACGAAACATTATTCAAAATGGTCCTATTGAAATTACCATGGCCAATGCAAATAATGATGTTGTACCTAAACTAGAAGCGCAATGGAATGATGATGAGGAAAAGTACAATTATGATTGGAAGCCAAAAATATCCTCATATCCTCTTTAGGAGTTGATGAATATTATAAGGTTTCTCATTGTACGACCGCTAAGGCTATGTGGGACGCATTAAGAGTTTCCCATGAGGAAATAAATGATGTCAAACTAGCTAGAATCAATACTTTAACTCAAGAGTTTGATCTCTTTCAAATTTAGCATGGTAAAACCATTACGGAAATGCAGAAGAGATTCACTCACCTAATCAATCATTTAAATTCACTTGGTAGACTCGTTTCTAATGATATTGCTACTAATAAAATTTTGAGATGGCTTAATAGGGAATGGCAACCTAAGGTCACAAAGAACAAGGAAACTAACGATCTCATGACATTGGACACCATAATATTGTTTGATAAGCTTGAAGAACATGAGCAATAGCTCATTAGTCTTGAGCAACATGAAAAGAGACAAAAGAAAGAGAAATCAAAAGACACAAACAAGAAGTTTATTGCTCTAAAGACTTATAGCTCAAACTCCTCCACCAAAGAGCTTAGTGGAAGTAAGTCAAGTGATGTAGATGGAGATTCGAATGATGAAATGAGGGCATTCGTAAGAAGGTATAATAGATGCATCAGGAATAATGGAATACAAGATTCGGACGAAAATCTCATTAACTTTAGACGTCAATCAAAATCCTCAAAGTAAGAAGGAAATAAGGATACAAGGTCAATGGGTTCATGCTTTAGTTGTGGAAAGGTCAGTCACTACAAGCCAGATTGTCCCTTGATGAAGAAAGAGAAAGGAAAAGACAAACATCATCAACAAAAGAAATCGAGCAAGCCTAGAAGGGCATACATCGAATGGGAGAGTGATAATGAGTCCTCAAGCGAAGGTGGTTCGAGTGATGAAGACAAAATGGTCAATCTTTGTCTCACGACTCATCAAAAGAAGAAAAAGAATGTAGTTCATTCTAAATATGCACATATTAATAAAATATCTTATTCCGATTTCCAAAATTCTTTTGAAGCTCTACACCATGAGGCTAAAGATGCTTTCAAACCCTTAGCCTCAAATAAGAAAATTTTCTTACATTTAGAGAAAAAGATTTCTGATTCCAAAAGAGAATTAGAAGCTCTTAAGAAATCAATGGTAGATGCTACAAAAGCTAAAACTGAGGATGACAAGTTCTCTTGGTTTAATTGGGCGGGTTGTGAAACTTGTCATATTTGGAAAAAGGAGGTTAGAACTCTTAAAGCCAAATTAGACAAAGCATTAGAACCTAAAGTTACATTTTTTGTTGATCGCTCAAACTTTAGAAGTAGTATGAATAATCCTTATCAGAAATATACATATGTGATAAGAGATCAAAGTAGCAAAAGCAACTCCAATTTAAACTTAACTTGTCTATATTGTTGCAAGAAGGGAGACACCATTGCAAAATGTCGATTTAGGAGATTCTTGGTTCCTAAAGGTATTTTCCAATGGTTTCCCAAATGCAACCAAAGTTTCACTCACACACAAGGACCCAATAAAAATTGGGTACCTATTTCCCTTGTTTAATTTTGTAGGTGAGATGCCTTAAATCTACGGAGAGAAGATGGTTTCTCGACAGTGGATGTTCAAAGCATACGACAGGTGACATTTCCTTATTAATTGATTTTATGGCAAAGAAAAAAGGATTTGCAACCTATGGTGATAACAACAAGGGAGCCATACTCAGAAAAGGTAGTATAGGTAATCCCTCTTCTACCACCATCTCAGATGTCCTTTTTGTTAAAGGTCTTAAGCACAATCTTATTAGCATTAGTCAATTGTGCGACAAAGGATATAAAGTTTATTTTTCAAAATATTTTTTCATGATTGAACATAATAATAAGAAAGATGATGTGTTTAACGACTTGATAGTAAATAATGTCTATATGCTTAACTTGAATGAAGTATCTTTGACTAGCACTAAATGTCTTGTCACCATGAGTGAAGACTCTTGGCTATGGCATAGGCACCTAGTGCACGTCAACTTTGACTTGCTAAATAAAGTAGTTTCAAAAGATCTAGTTGTCGGTCTACCAAAGATTGAATTTTCAAAAGATCACATATGTGACACATGCCAAATGGGGAAGCAAACGAGGATCTCATTCAAATCTAAAAATGTATTTTCTACATCGGTACCTCTTGAACTTATTCATATGGAGATTTTTGGACCATCTAGAATCAAAAGCTTGGGTGAAAATTACTATGACTTTGTTATTGTAGACGACTACTCTAGATTTTGTTAGACTATTTCCTCGGCTAGTAAAAGTGAAACTTTTTCAGCTTTTGAAAAGTTTGCCATGGTTTCTAAAAATAAACTAAATTCTAGCATAGCTACTATCCAAAGCGATCACGAAGGTGAATTTGAAAATCACCTCTTTGAGGAATTTTTTGATAAACATGGAATTGATCATACTTTTTTCGCTCCAAGAACTCCTCAACAAAATGGATTGGTGGAATGTAAAAATCGTATTTTAGAAGAGCTAGGAAGAACTATGATCAATGAAAGTGAGCTTCCTAAATATTTTTGGGCCGATGCTATTAGTAGGACATGTTATGTGTTGAATATGGTACTTATACGTCCTATTCTCAACAAAACTCCCTATGAACTTTTAAAAGGTATGAAGCCAAATGTATCACATCTTCATGTTTTCGGGTGTAAATGTTTTGTTTTAAATAATGGAAAAGAAAATATTAGTAAATTTGGCTCAAAAGCAGATGAAGATATCTTTCTCGGATACTCTCAATCTTACAAAGCATAGGGAGTATACAATAAAAGATTACTTATTGTGGAAGAATCTGTGCATGTTACTTTTGTTGAATCTTGTCCGAAAATTGTCGGAAAGGTATTTATATTCATGGTGCACGCGTTTCTTCGGAAGACATGCTCAAAGACTCTAAAGAAGGGATTGATCAACCCGAATCAGTGAAAGTTGAGAAGAAGGAAGATCACAACTCTGAAAAGATTGAGGAGGATCATCTAATTAGCAATGATGACCTTCCTTTGGCATGGAAATCCTCTAAGGATCATCCAATCGACAATATTCTCGGAGATATCACAAAAGGAGTAACTACACAGTCTAAGATAAGTAACTTTTGTTATCACTTTACTTTTGTCTCTCAAATTGAGCCTAAAAACTCTAAAAAGGCCTTACTTGATGAACATTGGTTTTTGGCAATGCAAGAGGAATTAAATCAATTCAAGAGAAATGAGTGAAGGTAGGAAAACACTTAGGGGGGGGGGTGAATAAGGGGTTTTCAAACAATTATGACAATAGAAAATAACAAGTTATTTTTATCCTGGTTCGTTTGAACTCAAACTACTCCAGTCCACCCGGCCAAGGTGATTTCGCCTCTCTGAAACGAGGACTTAATCCACTAAATCAAAACTTGATTACAGTGATATCACTAAGACAACTGTCTTAGTCTTCTCAAGAATCCTGACCACAACTTGGTCTCTCAAGGAACTTTTACAAGATAAAATACAATGTGTTTAAGTTGCTTCTAAAAATCTATCATCACAACTGTGATTTTTACACACAATAAAGAACAAATAAAACTTAGTGTTTGATGTAGAAAGTTGTTTGAATGTTTTCTTGATTGCTTTTTGGAATTCTTCTTTGAAATTATTCTATCAATTCTTGTATTTGAAATGCTGATGGAGACTTCTTTATATACTCCAATTTCTCAAAGTGTGTAGATGAAAATACTGTAGGATGTAGACAGAAAGGACAAATACTTTTCGTCTTGATTTGACATTCCCTTTTTGCCTGAATTCTTGTGTCATACACGAATGAGAAACAGTACCGTTGGTAGACCTTGGGTTTAGCAACATCTCTTTTCAAATGAACATATATGAAAAATAATCTTGCATCTGATCCTCTGATGTTGTTCCTTATTCTTCTGTATTAGAGTCACATTATCCAGAGTTTTGCAGCAAAGTGCTTAGTGTGAATGATCAGAGTTGACTTAATTCTCAGAGTCTCTGTACTTGCAGCGTTTAGTTCTCAGAGTCTTCTGAATATTCTGAGTCTTTATACTCTCGCTCAGAGTCTTCTGTAGATAGCGCTTCAGAGTCTTCTATGCTGCGCTTCAGAGTGTTCAGCTAGCGCTTCAGAGTCTTCTGCAACTGCACTTCCTACGCTCAGAGCCTTGCGTTATCATGTTCAGATGAATTCTTTTTGTCTTCAGATGAATATTTATTTGTTATCTGAAACAAACACACTTGAACAAAATTAGAGTATATATTTTCTTATACAAAATTTCATTAATGTTATCATCAAAACATTAAGATATATTAAGAAGCAATCTGTGTTCTAACAATCTCCCCCTTTTTGATGATGACAAAAATTATACAAAATTTTGTTGAAAACAAAAAAAAAATATATCTCCCCCTGAGATAATGAATCTCCCACTGAAATGAATACTGCTAGAAAAAATAAATACTTCCCTTTCAGCACTAGTATTCTTTCCAGAGTCAGAGTTAGCTTTGTAGACTTTCTCAGAGTTTAGCTTTGTAGACTTTCTCAGAGTTTAGCTTTGTAGACTTTCTCAGACCTTGTTCAGAGTTAACTCTAAGGATATTATCAGATGAGACGTTTTTAGCTCTGAAACACTTAATTCAACATTAGTTATATTTTATCATGTATGAGTTACCATTTGGTATCTGTTTATATGAATAATCAAAATTTCCATTTCTCCCCCTTTTTGTCATATCAAAAAGTGATTTTAGAAAAAAAATCATTTAAGACAAAAAATATTAGAGCAAGAAAACAATTAACAGATAAGCAGAAGAGAAACCATCAGATGCATTCATTTAAAGAACTCAGAAGATAACAAAAACAAGCAAAAAACATAGATGTGCACAGACAAGAAAAACAACTAAGAAGGACGAGAGGCTATAATCTTCAGAAGCTCAGTTATCTCAGAATTTTGTGCTTCCTGCTTTGCCATCCAAGTCTTTATCTCAGAAGTAGATTCATCTTGCTTAGCCATCCATGTATTGATCTCTTCTGTTGTCTTCTTTTGCTTAACCATCCAGGTTTTAATCTCAGAAGTTGCAGCCTCTTGCTAAGCAAGTTTTTCCTTCACATCTTCATAAACTTTAACTTCTTCAGAGTCTTTCTTCAAAACTGTTGATTCTGGCATGACCACTGAAGCATATGTTGTCTCTAAATCCATATCAGAAGGCTCATCAGATGCAAGAGTCTCTTCATAGATAGCAGCCTCTGCGAAAGTTTCTTCAGGCTGAGGAATTACACTAATCTGAAGTGCAGCAGTTTCTTTAGATGCTGAACACACAACCTTTGCAGGTGTGTTTTCCAGAAATTGAGTAGGAGTTCTGCGTACACCCAGAAGAGCAAATTTGACAGCTTCAGAAAAATTCTCTTGAGCATCTGCAGAGAAAGCAGCTTGAAGATTCTAAATCATGAGGATTCACTCTATTCAGGCACCTTTACATAACAACAGACAACCACATCTGCATTTCTGTCTCGAAACCATATAACAGAGTCCCAACATCTGATCTAGGTGTGGATTTAAGGAGAGCCTCTAAGAAGGATTCCTTAGGGTTAACAGAAGGTGATGGTTTATTAGAAGATGAGGGTTGTTCTGAGGAAGGAAGGGGAGTAAGAATGGTAATGGAAGTAGGAATGGGAATTGGAGTAGGAGAGGGAATTTGAGTAGGAGGGGGAATGGGAGTAGGAATATCATCAGGATGGTTTAGAGAGTTATGTGTTGATGAGGTAACATCTGATAGGTCAGAGTCAGATGAATCAGATGAATCTGACGACTCAGATAATCCAGATAAGATAGGGTGTACGGTCATGAGAGGTTGGATATCAAGAATTTCATGAACAGGGTCAGAGGGGTTTGGTTCATCTGGTTTTGGTTTATAGAGTTGAGGTTCAGATGTTTATGGTTCAGAAGTTTGTGGTTCAGGTGGTTGAGGTTCAGATGGTTGTGATGTTTGTGGTTGTGGTGAAGGAAAGGGAACAGAGTCAGGAACATTTCCAGAAGAAATGTGTTCAGAAGTGGTGTGAGGAGGAGAAGGAGTGGGAATTGGGTCATAGGTAGGAGGAGAAGGTTCAGATGTTGGAATTTCTATTATAGTTTCTAAAACAGGAACAGCAGAAGTGTTACATGAAAGTTTGGAACGCTTAGCCTTCACAGAAGAGACTTCTTCAGAGGCTTTTCTTTTGGGGCGTGCAGAACCTTCTTCTGAAACCTTTCTCTTCTTCCTTCTCTTCTTCTCAATTATTTCTGGAGCAGGTTCAGATGCTCTCTTTATCAAATCCGCTGGTATGGGAGTGCCATCTGGTAGACATGATTCAATATAGAAGAGCAGAGCTTCCTTGGGCTCCTCTGCAGTAAACAGTGGAAAGTCTTCCACTGGGACTCTTCTTCTGCAAACTTCCTCTGATTTAACTTTAACTGGATCAAAATAAAGTTCCTCCACCAACTTCATCCTTTGCAAACTTTTCCCATCCAGAGGCTTTCCCAGAATTGTTTCCAATTCAGCTGTCTGACCTGCCTCTGTCAGATGTGCAACTAATCCATTCTCTGTGAGAACATCAGAAATCAATCTTCCCATTGGGATCCAATTTCTAATCTTCTGATGTTTTGTTCTAATCTCTTCTCTGGACATTTTGACGTGGTTCCACAGATGAGAAAATAGCAAATGTGGCAGATCCACCTTAATATTGTTTCCCAAACAATACAGAAAGTACAATTGCTCTGCATTGATGTAATCTGGAGAGTTGGATGCTTTTCTATGGTGAATACATCCCAGAAAGATATTTGCCCAAATTTTATAGTGTGTCTTCAAATCCTTGATCTTACTGGAAGACAACCCATAAGTGAAAACTTCTCTGTAGACTTCATCCATGTCTACCCGTCCTGCAGAAAGATGAGTAACACCATCCACTTCTTCCTACCCTATCAGCTTTCAAATCAAATCCTCAGTGATTATGATTTCTTTTCCCAAAACATATGAAATTATGAACTTGGGGCAAACCTTTGCATGAATCCAGAATTCTTTAACCAAGTAAGGATAAACTGGACCAAACAGCCTATCAAAATACTCCATCCATCCTTGAGACGATACCATTGTACGAAGATCAAAACCGTTCTTAACCATGCATTCAAAGTTCACCATGAACTCACAAATAACTTCTAGATCATCCACTGGTGTTAGAAGAGTTCGTTCTGGTGCTTTGTAGGTTTCATTACCCTTTTCAGATGTTGATACCCCCGCCATTATTGACGCTAACTTTTGAGATGAAGAAGATGGAGTTGCCATTGACGAACTTTTGAGATAAACTGATCTTCTTTTAGATTTAGCAGAGAAGAGAAAACAATGGAGAAGGCCAAAATGCATAAAATGTGTGAGAGAGAGTGAAAGTGTGAAATCGTGTGAGATTGTGGAATATATAGAGAAAAATTAGGGCACAAAAAAACACAACCAACACTTAGCAGTTAATCACATTAATTAAAAAAATAAGAAAATGATTTCAACATTTAATGAGATTTGACAAAGGTCGGGGAAAACGAGAAATGTAATAATTCAAACAGTACCTCAAACGGCGTCTCACTTTGTACACTCCACCTTTTCAGGTTTCATGTGACACGTGTTTGATATTGTTTTGCCTCTGAAGCTCTTTAGAATATGAAACGTTAAACAATTCTCAGATCCTCTGAAGCTTGTTAGTTCAGAGTTTCACAAAATAAATAAGGTAACAAATGAAATTACAGATGCAACACTTCAGAATATAGTCATTAATCATTTTTCATCTGAATAATTTTTCTTCTGAATAATAATTTTATTCTGGACAAAAATCCATACTAATATTCTTCAGAATAAATTTAAATCTATCTTCAGCAAGAGATTTTGTAAAGATATCAGCCCATTGATGGTCTGTATCAACAAAATTTAAGCTTAAAATTCCCTTCTGAATATAGTCTCTGATGAAATGATGTTTAATTTCTATATGTTTTGCCTTAGAATGTAAAATTGAGTTTTTAGAGAGGCAAATAGCAGAAGTGTTATCACAGAAGATAGAAATGTTACTCTCATATATCTGATAGTCTTATAGCTGACTCTTCATCCAGAGCATCTGCGTACTACAACCAGCAGCAGCAATATATTCTGCTTCAGTGGTTGAGAGTGCTATTGTGGGTTGCTTCTTGCTATACCATGAGATCAGATTGCCTCCCAGAAACTGACAGCTTCCAGAAGTACTTTTACGTTCAACTCTGTCTCCAGCATAATCACCATCATAGAAGCCAACTAATTTAAAATCATCAGATCTTCTGTAACACAAACCCACGTTAGTAGTACCTTTTAGATACCTCAGAATTCTCTTAACAACTGTTAAGTGAGATTCTCTAGGATCTGATTGGAATCTAGCACACAGACAAACACTGAAAAGAATATGAGGCCTAGAAGCAGTCAAATACAGAAGAGAACCAATCATACCTCTGTAGAGCTTCTGATCTACCTTTTTACTTACCTATTCTTTTCCCAGAGTGCTTGTTGAATGCATTGGAGTCTTAGCTGACTTGCTTTCTGTCATGTTGAACTTCTTCAGAAGCTCCTTCACATACTTTGTCTGATGTATGTAAGTGTCTTTTGGAGTTTGGTTGACTTGAATTCCCAGAAAGAATCTGAGTTCTCCCATCATGTTCATTTCAAATTCTGCCTGCATAGACTGAGCAAACTCCTTTCCAAGCGTAATATTTGTTGTTCCAAAAATAATACCATCTACATAAATCTGACAGATTAAAATATCTTTCTTAATTGATTTATGAAAAAGAGTGGTATCAACCTTTCCTCTGATAAAATTATTTTCCAGAAGGAAATTACTTAGCCTCTCATACCAAGCTCTGGGAGCTTGTTTTAAGCCATAGAGTGATTTCTTTAATTTAAAAACATGTTCTGGAAATTTTTCATTTTCAAAACCAGGGGGTTGATGAACATAAACTTGTTCTTCAATTAAGCCATTTAAGAAAGCACTTTTAACATCCATCTGATACAGAGTGATGTTATTCTGTGCAGCAAAAGAAATAAGCAAACAAATAGATTCTAACCTTGCCACAGGAGCATATGTCTCTGTGTAATCAATACCTTCTTGCTGACTACAGCCTTGAGCAACCAGTCTAGCCTTGTTTCTGATGACTTCTCCTTGCTCATTCAGCTTGTTTCTGTAAACCCATTTCGTCCCAATTATATTAAATCCTTTGGGTCTTGGAACTAGATCCCAAACGTCATTCCTTGTGAATTGATTTAGCTCCTCTTGCATAACAAGTATCAAATCATTGTCTTGCAGAGCTTCATCCACAGAGTTAGGTTCAATAAGTGATACTAAACCAAACAATGATGTTCTAGATGTTTTTAGAAAGGATCTTGTTCTGATGGGATCATCCTTCTTTCCAATAATCATTTCCTCTGGGTGAGAAGCTTTGATTCTAGAGGTTCCTTTCAGAGGGGTTTCTTCAGAAATGGTTAAATTGTCCAGCTGAGCATCTAAGGGAGTAGCATCTGGTCCTTTTGCTTTAACTCTATCTGCCTCTGATTCTTTAGAATCTGTGAGAAGAACTTCTCTATCTGCAGAAATTTCAAACTGCTTTGGATTTTGATTGCCAAGCTTATCATCAAATTTGACATGAATTGATTCCTCCACAATCAGTGTCTCTGTATTGTATACTCTGTAGCCTTTAGAGCGTTCAGAATATCCAATCATAAAACACTTCTGTGCTTTAGAGTCAAACTTGTTCAGATTATCCTTAGTATTCAGAATAAAACAAACACATCCAAAAGGATGGAAATAAGAAATGTTAGGCTTTCTATTCCTCCGCAATTCATAAGGAGTCTTCTCCAGAAGAGGTCTTACAGACACTCTATTCTGAATATAACATGTTGTATAAATTGCTTCTGCCCAAAAATGTTTTGCCATATTAGTCTCATTGATCATGGTTCTGGCCATTTCTTGCAATGTTCTATTCTTTCGTTCTACAACTCTATTCTATTGAGGAGTTCTAGGACAAGAGAAATCACGTGCAATGCTATTTTCTTTAAAATATTTTTCAAAATATTTATTTTCAAATTCACCACCATGATCACTTCTGACTTTCATAATATTAAAATTCTTTTCAGTTTGAACTTGATTGCAGAAGTCAAAGAATACAGAATGAGACTCATCCTTGTGTTTTAGGAATTTTACCCATGTCCATCTGCTGTAGTCATCAATAATGACTAATCCATACTTCTTACCTCTGATGGATGCAGTTTTCACCGGTCCAAACAGATCAATATGAAGTAGCTATAATGGTCTAGAGGTAGAAACAACATTTTTAGATTTGAAAGAAGATTTTGAAAATTTTCCTTTCTGACATGCTTCACAAAGAGCATCTGAGTTGAACTTCAACTTAGGAAGTCCTCTGAGCAGATTGAGCTTGTTAATCTGAGATATACGTCTCATGCTAACATGACCCAATCTTCTATGCCAGACCCATTGCTCATCATTAACAGACATAAGGCCTTTTACATTTTGATTTTTCAGTTCTGAAAGATTTATCTTATAAATGTTGTTCTTCCTTTTCCCATTAAAGAGGATTGAACCATCTTTTTGACTAACATCTTTACAACATTTTTGATTAAAGATTATATCATAACCATTGTCACTTAATTGACTTATGGACAATAGATTATGTGTTAATCCTTCAACAAGCAGAACATTAGAGATAGAAGGGAGGTTACCATTACCAATTGTTCCAGAGCCAATGATTTTGCCCTTTTGGTTTCCTCCAAACTTCACGTCTCCTCCAGATCTAAGTTCCAAGCTTTGGAACATAGACCTTCTTCCTGTCATATGTCGTGAGCAGCCAGAGTCCAGGTACCATGACTGGTGTCTTAACTTTGCTGCTAAGGACATCTACAATATAGATTATTTTATCCTTAGGTACCCATATCTTTTTGGGTCCTCTGGGGTTAGTTGGTATGAAGTTCTGCCTGAACTTCTTTTCCTTAAAAACTTCTCTGTTCTGACGAGGTTTTGGTTTAATAAAGCTTTTAGTGATCTGATCTGTACGTGTGTGCTCTATGTCATTTAGGTGACCATAGTTAAAATGAGTGTACAGAGTATAGTTGATGATCAGCTTATCAACAGGTTTTGGATTTAAATCCATCCCAGAGGGTGATTCATATCCAATTCCTTTTCTGTTATTCCTGCTAACACCATAGATCATGGAAGCCATTTTGCTTATATCTAGGCCTCTGGACAGGAACCTCTGAAAACTATAGTCGTACTCTTCTAAAATATTTTTGGAGCAAGACATAGTATCTGAATCAGACTTTTGTTGAGCTTTTTCTAAATCAGTTTTTATTTGAAAATTATTTGCTTTTAGCTCAGCAATTTCTGATTTCATCTGATCAGTCTCAGATGCAAGATAACTCTTAAGCTTCTTGTATTTGAGTCTGATTTTACTATAGTTTTCAACCATCTCAGATAAGCTTTCAACTAGCTCAGCTCTGGTAAGTTCATAAAATACATCTTCTGAATCTGATTCTGATCCAGATTAAGATGTTTCCTCATTGTCTTCTGTGTCATCCATCAGTGCAATATTTGCACATTCGTCCTCTGGCTCTGATGAGGCTTCAGAGTCATCTGAGTCATCCCACGTGGCCATCAGGCCTTTCTTCTTTTTCTCAAACTTCTTTCTGGGTTTCTCCTTCTGAAATTTGAGACATTCACTTTTGTAGTGTCCTGGCTCCTTGCACTCAAAGCACACAACTTCTTTCTTGCCAGATCTTTTGTGTCCAGAAGATTCTCCATGTTGTTCTGGTCTTTTGAACTTTCTGAACTTCTTTTTCTTATGCTTCTAGAGTTGATTTATCCTTTTGGAAAGCAAAGACAATTCATCTTCATCTGAGGAATATTTTCCTGAGCTTTCCTCAAGTACCTGAAAAGCTTTCGTGTCAGATTTTTTATTAGATTTCAAAGCAATAGAGTTACCTTTCTTCTGAGGCTCATCTTCTTCCAACTCTATCTCATGACTCCTTAAGGAACTGATGAGTTCCTCCAGAGTGATCTTGTTAAGATCCTTTGATAGCTTTAGCACTGTGACCATGGGTCTCCACTTCTTTGGTAGACTTCTGATGATCTTCTTCACATGATCAAAAGTGGAGTATCCTTTGTCAAGGACCTTCAAACCAACTGTCAGAATCTGGAATCTTGAAAACATGGTTTCCACGGATTCTTCATCCTCCATATTGAAGGCTTCATACTTCTGAACAAGCGCAAGAACCTTTGTCTCCTTCACTTGAGAGTTTCCTTCATGTGTCATCTTTGTAAGAACAGAGATTGTTTCTTAGTAATATCTCTATGTTTTGATGATAACACTTATGACTTTTGTATTCAAGAATTATATACTCTAAATCTGTTCTAGACTGTTTGCTATAGGTACTAAAGAAAATATTCTTAAAGAGAAAATTTGGATTTAAACAATGATATTATGAAAGGCTTCAAAGGTTCAAGAGCATCTTAGATGAAGAATCTGAACGCTGCCTCCAGAAGAATCTGAGTGCTATCTACTGAAGATTCTGAAGCAGAAGCCTTTAAAGAATAAAATACTCTGAGAGTTCAGAAGCTTAGTCATCAGAAGACTCTGAAGATACTACGCTGCATAAGTATTGAGAATCTGATATAGAAGACTCTGCTCTGACAAAACTACACGCTCAAGCACACAAGCTGCACATACTCTGATTCAGCATAATCTGAAGAACATCCCAAGACTCTGCAGATCCAGAAGATCTCTACTCTGGAGATTCTGAAGATCCAGACTCTGATGTTGATAGATGAATTTACTTAGTGGAGAAGATTTGAATATGTACGTTGGCATATCTCAACAGCTCTTTCCTCTTTTATGCTAGACACAAGATCACAGACAAAAAGGTTTTATCTGTGCATTCCATTCTAAGGAAAGTTTCTGCAAAGTAAAAGACAAAAGGCTCCAGGCTTTTTCAGCACAGCCTCCAATGAAAAGACAAAAGGCTCCAGGCTTTTTCAGCACAGCCTTCAACGTTGAGAAGACTTCATGGATCTAAGTGCCTATATAAAGAAGTCAACTCCATCTTCTTCTGTAACGAACTTCTTGCAAAAAATTCACAAAAAGCAAATCTCTCAAAAGCTCTTTTATCTTATTTGCTGTAACATTGTTCTTAAACTTAAGAGAAATATCACAGTTGTGATAATAGCTTTTTAGAAGCATTCTTACTCTTGTATTAGTTTTACATTGATTGTAAAATGTTTCCTTAAGAGGATCCAGTTGGGATCAGTAGCTCTTGAGAAGACTAAGAACACTTGTTCTTAGGTGTTACTATTGTAATCTGTTTGATTAAATAGTGGATTAAGTCCTTGACTGAGAAAGGCAAATCACTCTTGAGAGGGTGGACTGGAGTAGTTGAGTTCAACGAACCAGGATAAAAATAACTGTGTTTGAATCTTTGATTATTTGTCATACTTATTCAACCCCCCCTTCTAAGTAATTTTCTCACCTTCAGTTGGCATCAGAGCTCCGGTTCTGCGTGTGCTATCACTTAACCGTGTCAGTAAAGATCCAGTGAGAAAAGTTACTTTGGTATATATTTGTTTGTCATTATGGGTGATGTTTCTACATCTAATACAGCCAGTTGTAACAAATATGAAGGGGATAGAATCAGCACAAAGCCTCCCATGTTTGATGGAGAGAAATTTGATTACTGGAAGGACATGATAGAAAGTTTCTTCCTTGGGTATGATGCTGATTTGTGGGACTTGGTCATTGATGGTTATGAACATCCTACAAATGAGGATGGCAAGAAAATTGATAGAAAATCAATGACAGAAGCCCAGAAGAAGGATTTCAAATATCACCATAAGGCTAGGACAATATTGCTTAATGCAATCTCTCATACTGAGTATGAAAAGATTACTAACAGAGAAACAGCTCATGGAATGTTTGAGTCACTCAAAATGACTCATGAAGGAAATTCTCAAGTGAAGGAGACCAAGGCTCTGGCACTTATACAGAAGTATGAGGCGTTCAAAATGGAAGAATCTGAAAATATAGAAACTATGTTTTCTAGATTTCAGATCCTTACAGCTGGTCTAAAGGTTCTGGACAAGGGATACTCCACATCAGATCATGTAAAGAAAATCATCAGAAGTCTACATATCAGATGGAGACCAATGGTGACTGCCTTGAAGATGGCTAAAGATCTGAACAAGATATCTTTAGAAGAACTCATCAGCTCACTAAGGAGCCATGAAATTGAGCTTGAGGAAGATGAACCTCAGAAGAAAGAGAAAGGTAAATCTATTGCTTTAAAATCTAATAAATCTGCTAAAGCTTTGCAGGTTATTGAAGAAAGCTCTGAAGGATCTTCTTCTGAAGAAGAAGATGAATTATCCATGCTGTCCAGAAGGATCAACATACTCTGGAAGCACAAGGGAAAAAAGTTTAACAACTTCAGAAAATATGATCAGAGAAAGGAATCTTCTGGACACAGAAGATCTGGCAAGAAAGAAGTTGTATGCTATGAGTGCAAAGAACCTGGGCATTACAAGAATGATTGCCCCAAACTTCAAAGAGAAAAACCCAAGAAGAAGGTTGACAAAAAGAAGAAGGTTCTGATGGCAACATGGGATGACTCAGATGAATCTGAATCATCTTCTGAATCAGAAGAAGAATGTGCGCACTGATGGCCAGCATAGAAGATCAGGAGGAAGGAACTTCAGGATCTGAATCTGACGATGACGCTGAAGAGGTAATGGCTAAACTTACTAAAGAAGAACTTATCAAAGTATTATCAGAAGTTTTGAAAAGTTATAACAATATCAAACTCAAATACAAGAAGCTGAAAAGCAGTCTTGAATCTGAGATTGATATTCTGAAGACAGAACTTGTTGAGCAAAAAGAAATTAATCTGAAAATCAAAAATGACTTTGAAATAGCTCAACAAGAATCTGAATCTGAGGCTAAGTCATGTGAAAACATTTTAGAAAAATATGACTCTAGCTTTCAGAAATTCCTTACTAAGAGCTTAGACAGAAGCAAGATGGCTTCTATGATCTATGGTGTTAGTGGGAATAACAGAAGAGGTATTGGATATGAATCTTCCTCTGGAAGTAATCCAAAATCTGTTGACAAACTCTTCATCAAGAAGACACCTCTGTACTCTCAATTTAAGTTTGGTCACTTAAATGACATTAAACACACAAGCTCTGAGAAGAATACTTATGTGTTTAAACCCAAGGCAAGTCAGAATAAACATTATGTTGAAAAACAGAAGTTTAGACAAACCTACAAACCAACTAACCCTAAAGGACCCAAGAAGATCTGGGTACCTAAGAGCAAAATAATCCCTGTTGCAAATGTTCTTAGCAGCAAGATCAGGACGCCAGTCATGGTACCTGGATTCTGGATGCTCACGACACATGACAGGAGAAAGGTCTATGTTCCAAAGCCTGGAACTTAGATCTGGAGGTGACGTGAAGTTTGGAGGGAACCAAAAAGGCAAGATCATTGGATCTGGCACTATTGGAAATGGTAAACTTCCCTCTATAACTAATGTTTTACTTGTTGAAGGCTTAAAACATAACTTATTGTCCATAAGTCAATTAAGTGACAATGGTTATGATATTACCTTTAATCAAAAATGTTGTAAAGCTATTAGTCAAAAGGATGGCTCTATCCTATTTAGTGGAAAGAGGAAAAACAACATTTATAAAATAAATCTTTCAGAACTTAAAGTTCAGAATGTTAAATGCCTCTTGTCTGTTAATGAAGAGCAATGGGTCTGGCACAGAAGATTGAGCCATATTAATATGAGACGTATATCTCAGATTAATAAACTTAATCTTGTTAGAGGACTTCCTAATCTGAAGTTCACCTCAGATGCTCTTTGTGAAGCATGCCAAAAGGGGAAGTTTTCAAAAACATCTTTTAAATCAAAAAATGTTGTTTCTACTTCCAAACCACTAGAATTACTTCATATTGATCTGTTTGGACCAGTGAAAACTGCATCCATCAGAGGCAAGAAGTATGGATTAGTCATTGTTGATGACTATAGTAGATGGACATGGGTAAAGTTCTTAAAACACAAGGATGAGTCACATTCTGTGTTCTTTGACTTCTGCAAGCAAGTCCAGAATGAAAAGGATTTCAAAATCATAAAAGTCAGAAGTGATCATGGTGGTGAATTTGAAAATAAATATTTTGAAAAATATTTTTCTGAAAATGGCATTGCTCATGATTTTTCCTGTCCTAGAACTCCACAACAAAATGGGGTTGTAGAGAGGAAAAACAGGACTCTGCAAGAAATGGCCAGAACCATGATCAATGAGACAAATCTGGCAAAACACTTTTGGGCAGAAGCAATCAACACAGCCTGTTACATTCAGAACAGAGTGTCTGTAAGACCTCTTCTGAAAGAGACTCCATATGAACTGTGGAAGAACAGAAAGCCTAACATTTCATATTTTCATCCTTTTGGATGTACCTGTTATATACTTAACACTAAAAAGAATCTTAACAAGTTTGATTCCAAAGCACAAAAGTGTTTCATGCTTGGTTATTCTGAATGCTCTAAAGGCTATAGAGTATTCAATACTGAAACACAAATTGTGGAAGAATCTATTCATGTAAGATTTGATGATAAGCTTGGCTCTGAAAAGCCAAAGCAGTTTGAGAATTCTGCAGATAGAGAAGTGATTCTCACAGACTCTGAAGGATTAGAGGCAAAAAAGGCAAAAGAGAAGGAATCTGAAGCAACTCCAGATGTTATTCCCCTATCTTCTCAATTGGACAACTTACACATTTCTGAAAGATCAAATGTCAGAGGATCTTCTTCCAGAATCAAGGCATCTCACCTATAAGATGTGATTATTAGAAAGAAAGATGATCCAATCAGGACAAGATCCTATCTCAGAACATCTGAATCTTCATTGTTTGGCTTTGTGTCAATAATTGAACCAACATCTGTGGATGAGGCTCTGAAAGATAATGAATGGATTATTGTTATACAAGAAGAGCTAAATCAATTCACCAGAAATGAAGTTTGGGATCTGGTTCCTAGACCTAAAGGATTCAACGTTATTGGAACAAAATGGGTCTTCAGGAATAAGTTGAATGAAAAGGGAGAAGTTGAAAGGAATAAGGCAAGGCTAGTTGCTCAAGGTTACAGTCAACAAGAAGGTATTGATTACACTGAAACTTATGCTCCAGTGGCAAGGTTGGAATCTATACGCCTTCTTATTTCATTTGCTGCACAGAATAACATCACTCTGTATCAGATGGATGTTAAAAGTGCCTTTCTTAATGGTATTATAGAAGAGGAAGTATATGTCCACCAACCTCCTAGTTTTGAAAGTGAAAACTTTCCAGATCATGTTTTTAAATTAAAGAAATCTCTTTATGGCTTAAAACAAGCTCCCAGAGCTTGGTATGAGAGGTTGAGCAATTTCCTTCTAAAGAAAAATTTTATCAGAGGAAAAGTGGATACAACTTTATTCTGTAAAACTCTTAAGAAAGATTTGTTGATTTGTCAAATTTATGTAGATGATATTATTTTTGGATCAACAAATATTATGCTTGGAAAGGAGTTTGCTAAATGTATGCAGGCAGAGTTTGAAATGAGCATGATGGGAGAATTGAGATTCATTTTGGGAATCCAAGTCAACCAGACTCCAGAGTGCACCTACATACATCAGACCAAATATGTTAAAGAGCTTCTGAAGAAGTTCAACATGGTTGATAGTAAGATGGCAAAGACTCCAATGCACCCTACAAGCACTTTAGGTAAGGAAGAGGTAAGTAAGAAGGTAGATCAGAAACTCTACAGAGGTATGATAGGATCTCTTTTATACTTGACTGCTTCTAGACCTGATATTCTGTTTAGTGTCTGCTTATGTGCAAGATTCCAATCAGATCCTAGAGAATCACACTTAACAGCTGTTAAGAGGATTCTAAGGTATCTGAAAGGTACTACTAACATGGGTCTGTGTTACAGAAGATTTGATGAATTTTCATTAGTTGGATTCTGTGATGCTGATTATGCTGGAGACAGAGTTGAACGTAAAAGCACTTATGGAAGCTGTCAGTTTCTTGGAAGTCATCTAATCTCATGGTACAGCAAAAAGCAACCCAATATTGCACTATCAACTACAGAGGCAGAATACATTGCTGTTGCTGGATGTTGTACGCAGATGCTCTGGATGAAGAGTCAGTTAGAAGATTATCAGATCTATGAGAGTAATCTTTCTATCTTCTGTGATAATATTTCTGCTATATGTTTGTCAAAAAATCCAATCTTACATTCTAAGGCTAAACATATAGAAATTAAACATCACTTCATCAGAGATTATGTTCAGAAGGGTGTAATAAATCTAGCCTTTGTTGATACAGATCATCAATGGGCTAATATTTTCACAAAACCCCTTGCTGAAGATAGGTTTAAGTTCATTCTGAAAAATATTTGTATGGATTTTTGTCCAGAGTAATATTTATCAGAGGCAACTTCTCAGATGCAAAATGTTTAAAGATCTGAAGTATTTCATCTGATTATTTGTTCATTTATCTTTAATTGATTTATTTGTGTGAAACTCTGAACTAACAAACTCAGAAGATCTGAACGTTGGAAACGTTTCATTTCTTGAGAGATATCAGATGCACATACAAAGCAAACATGTGTCACTCAGTATCTGAAAAGATGGAGTGCTCTACTGAATTGACGTTTGAGGTATTGCTTTGAAAATCTCATTTTTCTTGGATTTCCCCCAATTGTCATAATTTTAAATTGAAATGATTACTTTCATTAAATGCTGTGTAAACGTGCGTATGTGTCTTTTGATGTGCCAAATGCTTGATTTTTTTTGTTTTCTATAAATACCACCTATCACAACATTTTCACACTTTTCACACTCACTGCACTTATGCGTTTTTGCTTACTCTTCAACCTCTACCAAAACACTAAACCAATATCAAAAGCTTCATCCTCATCAATGGATTCTACATCAAATGCTGCTGAAATCTCCAAAAAAAATATAATGTACAAGAAACCAGAACACACTCTATTTACTCCAGTAGTAGATCTTGAGGTTCTGTGTGAGAGTTTTGTTGATCTTGAATCTATAGAAGAAAATGAGTTTGACCTAACTACTTCCATTAAAGCTCAAGGCTGGGAGAAGTACTTTGAGAGACTGATGGGTCCTGTATACCCAACTCTTGTAAAGGAATTCTGGATTCACGCTAGTACTGGTCCTAAGTTCATTCACTCATCTATCCTTGGGAAGGAGATAGTGATTACTGAGAAACTGATCAGGCAACTGTTCAGTTATACAGAATATGATGGTGTTACAAACTTAGCCTCTTCACGTATTGATATGGCTAAGGTATATGAAGAAATTACTGTAGCTGGAACACCAACAAGCAAGGTTAAAGATCTGAAACCTATCTATAGGATCTGGGCAAAGATATTTATGAGTACAATCTTTCACAGAAAGTCAACCAACTCACCAGACTATGTGAGTTCAGAGCATCTGTACTTCATGTACTGCATCAGCCAAAATATTAAGGTTGATCTGCCCTATCTGATTTTCAGTCATCTTTTGACTCATGTCAAAGAGACTAGAGAAGAGGTCAGAGCTAAAGCTGGGAAAGTTAGAACTTGGATACCTCTGGGAAGACTGATTTCTGACATCCTTGTAGAAAACAAGTTGGTGAAGCATTTGACAGATGCAAAGATAACAGAGGATCTGTCATACATAATTGGATCTGAGATAAATGGACTCACTCTGAAAAGGATGAAAATCATTTCAGAGCTGAATGGTAAACTAAGGAAGATAAACTCTGAGGAGGTCATTGGCAGAAGGATACCCATAGAAGATTTTCCAATGTTCAGTACAGATGAACCAAAAAGTATTGTCTGGACTTACATTGCAGAGTGTCTGAAGGAAGGAATACCTCTACCTGCTAACCCTGTTTAGAAACAAGGAGAAGAAATGCCCAATCTGATGAAGGAAAGGCGTAGTAAGAGAAAAGCTGAAGAAGGATCGGTTCAGAAGAAAAGGAAAGTATCTGAAGTTCCAAGGAAGAAGAAGAAAGGAGCAAAGAAAGCCAGAATCAATTCTAGAGATGCCACTCTGGAAGAGATTAGAGACACTATTCATCAGGTATTAACATCTGATCCTACACCTGCTGTTCATTCACCCCTTTCATCACCTCAACTCTCTCCAAACCTTAGACATAGAACTTCTAAACCCAAACAATCTGCAAACCTTTCAGCTGAACCACCTTCATCTGAGCCAGTACATTCACAACCATCTTCTGTACACATTCCCTCTGAACCCCAACCTCATATTACATCTGAACCCCCTCAATCAATTCAACCAGAAATTTCACAAACAGAAATTCCTCAAACAGAAATTCCACAACCAGCAATTTCACAACCAGAAAATCCCCAATTAGAAATTCCCCAACCAGATATAATCATCTCAGAACCAAACCAACCAGAGACTGTTCAAACTGAACACTCTGAACAACCAGTTCCATCAGAAGATCCAAATCTTTCTGACAATATTCTGGATATAGAACCCCTCAATCAATCCATTATCATTTCTTCAACATCTGTTCACTCAGATGAATCTTCTGATTGTGAATCATCTGATTCATCTGATTTTGAACCAGAGTCACTCAAACAAGCACGTTCTGACAGTGCTATGAAGGAACATGTTCCCATTTCTATGTTTCATACTCCACCCAACTCCCCACCTCAGAAAACCACATCTCAACCATCTGAAATTCAACCATCTGAAACTCAGACATCTGAAACACAAACTATCCCTCAACCATCTGAAACCAATCTATCTGAAACACAAACCATCCCTCAACCATCTGAAACCAATGTATCTGAAACACAAACCATTCCTAAACCATCTGAACTCCCTCAATCTGACATCCAAACATCTCAACCAACATCACCTCAACCACAACCATCTGAACCTACACCATCTGAACCTACTCCTGTTAACACTCCTAATCCTAAACCCTCTGAACAGTCTGAACAGTCAGATCTAGGATCATGTGTTAATGCTATGTTTGAAATATTCAAGAAGGAGATAGATTCTGAATATGCTCGTGTTAAGGATGTGTGCATGTCAAGTTTGGATCCAACTGTTTCAAATGCTGCTTGGAAGCGTCTCATCTGGATGTTCAACAAAGCTGCTTTAAAAGTTAGAGCTAAATGCTCTAAGCTTGCTAAGGCTCAGTTTGCAGAATTAATCAAGATAACTCTGATGAACATGCCTCCTCCTCCTCCTGTGTTGCTTCTGGAAGCTGCTCCTCTAGAGGCTCCTGAATCTGAAATGGTTGAACAAGCTTCTGAAGAGAACCAATCTAAAGAGAACCCTGCTGCTACTGCATCTGCTCCTTCTTCATCTGTGGTCACAGAGCTTGTGAATGATGTCAAGGAAATAAAAGATTGGATGGTCAAGCAAGAGAAGACAACTGATGAGATTAAGACATGGATGTCTAAGCAAAAGAGTCAACTGCCAAAATGACAGAGCTTCTGACCCTTATTGCCTCACGCCAGACTTAGTTTTATTTGATGTTTTTGCACATGTTAATGCTTCTGTTGTTTTCTTATTGTTGTGTTATGATTTTTGGCATCTATCTGTTTGATTGTGATTTCTGATATGCTTAAATGAATGTTGATGTTTTTGCTTCTATATGCTTCTTTTCTTCTGTATCTTTATGCCTTTAAAAATCTTTTTGATTATGACAAAAAGGGGGAGAAAAAGAGAATCTGATTGTTCAAACTATAAGCAATTACTAAAACTGAAATTCAGACATTGTATTAACTTACTTTGAATTTAAGTCTTTCAGATTACAGTGATATATCTGACATAATTCATTGAAGTTACCCTGAGACTATTCCAACCAGAACCTGATCTTCAAAGCAAATCTGAGTATTCAATCAACTCTGATAGCTTACTCTGATACCTTTACTCTGGAAGATAATTCAAGCAAGATGATAACCAGGCGCTCCGACTGAAGGAAGTCATAATTATCTGGTATCAAGATTTGATTCTGAAAGTCAAACCTCATGCATCAGGCTCTGAATCTAAAATATACTTAATCAAAAAGGGAAGTGTTTTCTTTTATTAAGAGTATTTATTTCAGGGGGAGATTGTTAATCTCAGGGGGAGTCATAATTCATACTTTTTATTGAACAAAATTTCTCATGTTTTGTCATCATCAAAAAGGGGGAGATTGTAAGAACATAGATTGTTTCTTAGTAATATCTCTATGTTTTGATGATAACACTTATGAATTTTGTATTCAAGAATTATATACTCTAAATCTGTTCTAGACTGTTTGCTACAGGTACTAAAGAAAATATTCTTAAAGAGCAAATTTGGATCTGAACAATGATATTATGAAAGGCTTCAAAGGTTCAAGAGCATCTTAGATGAAGAATCTGAACGCTGCCTCCAGAGGAATCTGAGTGCTATCTACTGAAGATTCTGAAGCAGAAGCCTTTAAAGAATAAAAGACTCTGAGAGTTCAGAAGCTTAGTCATCAAAAGACTCTGAAGATACTGCACTGCATAAGTATTGAGAATCTGATATAGAAGACTCTGCTCTGACAGAACTACACGCTCAAGCACACAAGCTGCACATACTCTGATTCAGCATAATCTGAAGAACATCCCAAGACTCTGCAGATCCAGAAGATCTCTACTCTGGAGATTCTGAAGATCCAGACTCTGATGTTGATAGCTGAATTTACTTAGTGGAGAAGATTTGAATATGTACGTTGGCATATCTCAACAGCTCTTTCCTCTTTTATGCTAGACACAAGATCACAGACAAAAAGGTTTTATCTGTGCATTCCATTCTAAGGAAAGTTTCTGCAAAGTAAAAGACAAAAGGCTCCGGGCTTTTTCAGCACAGCCTCCAATGAAAAGACAAAAGGCTCCAGGATTTTTCAGCACAGCCTTCAACATTGAGAAGACTTCATGGATCTAAGTGCCTATATAAAGAAGTCCACTCCATCTTCTTCAGTAACGAACTTCTTGCAAAAAATTCACAAAAAGCAAATCTCTCAAAAGCTCTTTTATCTTATTTGCTGTAACATTGTTCTTAAACTTAAGAGAAATATCACAGTTGTGATAATAGCTTTTTAGAAGCATTCTTACTCTTGTATTAGTTTTACATTGATTGTAAAAGGTTTCCTTAAGAGGATCCAGTTGGGATCAGTAGCTCTTGAGAAGACTAAGAACACTTGTTCTTAGGTGTTACTATTGTAATCTGTTTGATTAAATAGTGGATTAAGTCCTTGACTGAGAAAGGCAAATCACTCTTGAAAGGGTGGACTGGAGTAGTTGAGTTCAACGAACCAGGATAAAAATAATTGTGTTTGAATCTTTGATTATTTGTCATACTTATTCAACCCCCCCTTCTAAGTAATTTTCTCACCTTCAATCTTTAATGACTCAAACATGTCAAATGCTGTTTCTCTATTTGTGATTTTCTCATACTCAGTATAAGATATAGCATTTAACATAACGGTTCTAGCTTTGTGATGATTTCTGAAATCTCTCTTTTATTGGCCATTCATTGACTTTTTGTCAATCTTTTTTGCCCTCACCATCAGTGGGGTGAATGTATCCATCAATGACCAAATCCCATAGATCAGCATCATAACCTAGAAAGAAACTTTCTATTCTATCCTTCCAATAATCAAAATTTTCTCCATCAAACATTGGAGGCTTTGTGTTGATTCTATCTTTATCATTATATTTGTTGTATGAAGTTGAAGTTTCAGCCATAATATATCAAGGATAATAAATCAAGAGTTTTCCCAACTGGATCTTTCTCTATAACTGTTAAGTGATAGCACTTCAGAGTCGGAGCTCTGATACCAACTGAAGGTAGGAAAAAATTTAGAAGGGGGGGGGGGGGGAGGTTGAATAAGGGGTTTTCAAACAATTATGACAATAGAAAATAACAAGTTATTTTTATCCTAGTTCGTTTGAACTCAAACTACTTCAGTCCACCCGGCCAAGGTGATTTCGCCTCTCTCAAACGAGGACTTAATCCACTAAATCAAAACTTGATTACAGTGATATCACTAAGACAACTGTCTTAGTCTTCTCATGAATCCTGACCACAACTTGGTCTCTCAAGGAACTTTTACAAGATAAAATACAATGTGTTTAAGTTGCTTCTAAAAAGCTATTATCACAACTATGATTTTTACACACAATAAAGAACAAATAAAACTTAGTGTTTGATGTAGAAAGTTGTTTGAATGTTTTCTTGATTGCTTTTTGGAATTCTTCTTTGAAATTCTTCTATCAATTCTTGTATTTGAAATGCTGATGGAGACTTCTTTATATACTCCAATTTCTCAAAGTGTGTAGATGAAAATACTGTAGGATGTAGACAGAAAGGACAAATACTTTTCGTCTTGATTTGACATTCCCTTTTTGCCTGAATTCTTGTGTCATACACGAATGAGAAATAGTACCGTTGGTAGACCTTGGGTTTAGCAACATCTCTTTTCAAATGAACATATATGAAAAATAATCTTGCATCAGATCCTCTAATGTTGTTCCTTATTCTTCTGTATTAGAGTCACATTATCCAGAGTTTTGCAGCAAAGTGCTTAGTGTGAATGATCAGAGTTGACTTAATTCTCAGAGCCTCTGTACTTGCAACGTTTAGTTCTCAGAGTCTTCTGAATATTCTGAGTCTTTATACTCTGCGCTCAGAGTCTTCTGTAGATAGCGCTTCAGAGTCTTCTGTGCTGCGCTTCAGAGTCTTCTGCAGCTGCACTTCCTATGCTCAGAGCCTTGCGTTATCATGTTCAGATGAATATTTATTTGTTATCTGAAACAAACACACTTGAACAAATTTAGAGTATATATTTTCTTATACAAAATTTCATTAATGTTATCATCAAAACATTGAGATATATTAAGAACCAGTCTGTGTTCTAACAATGAGGTATGGGATCTTGTCCCCCCTCCAAGAGGCCATCGAGTAGTTGGTACCAAATGGGTATTTATAAACAAAATAGATGAAAATAGAGTACTAACTCGTAATAAAGCCAGACTAATGGCTCAAGTTTATAACCAAGAGGAGGGCATTGACTATGAGGATACTTATGCTCTGGTTGCCTGCCTTGAGGATATACACCTTTTTCTAGCCTATGCTTGTTCAAAAGATTTCAAATTATATCAAATAGATGTGAAGAGATTTTTAAAAGTCATGAGTATCCAAATTATGTTTATAAACTTAAACGTTCTTTGTATGGTCTCAAGAAAGCCCCTAGGGCTTGGTATGAGCGACTTAGTAAATTTTTACTCGATCAAGGATACTCAAGAAGGAAGGTTAATACTACACTCTTTATTAAGCGTCAAGGAAATCACTCTATTCTAGTCCAAGTTTATGTAGATGACATTACTTTTGGATCTACTAATATGCACTTGGTCAAGGAATTTTCAAACTTAATGCAAGGTGAGTTTGAGATTAGTATGATGGGGGAGCTAACATACTTCCTTGGACTTTAAATAAACCAACTCGAAGAAGGAACTTTTGTGAGCCAAACAAAGTATTCATATGATCTACTCAAGCGCTTTGATATGGAAAACGCAAAATCAATGCCCACAAATGTGAATTTAGATAGAGATGAAAATGGTAAGGTTTTTGACATGAAGAAG
The DNA here is from genome assembly GCA_963859935.3 of Lathyrus sativus. Lineage (NCBI taxonomy): Eukaryota > Viridiplantae > Streptophyta > Magnoliopsida > Fabales > Fabaceae > Lathyrus > Lathyrus sativus. The sequence goes on from OZ012739.1 coordinate 337,127,769, forward strand.
TATAGAGGTATGAAAGGTTCTATTATATATCTCACGGAATCTCGACTGGATATCATGTTTAGTGTTTGTATGTGTGCTAGATATCAATCATGTCCCAAGGAATCACATTTGAAAGCGGTAAAGTGCGTACTTAGATATCTTTGTGGTACATCCAAGTTTGGGCTTTGGTTTTCCAAGGGATGTGGTTGCAATTTGGTTGGTTATTCCGATTCTGATTTTTCCGGTTGCAAATCAGATAGGAAGAGCACTAGTGGTACTTGTCATTTCTTTTCAAACTCCTTAGTAAGTTGGCATATTAAAAAGCAATTTTCCATTTCTTTGTCAACTACCGAGGCAAAATACGCCGCAACTGGTAGTTGTTGTGCCCGAATTTTATTGCTTAAACAACAACTACTCGATTTTGATGTTAAACTTTATCATATTCCTATTCTTTGTGGTAACACAAGTGCCATCAATCTAAACAAGAATGCAGTGCTGCACTCTCGCACCAAACACATTGAGATTCCTCACCACTTCCTTAGGGATCATATTGAAAAAGGAGATGTCGTATTCGAGCATGTTAATAGTAAAAATTAACTTACCGATATTTTTACAAAACCTCTCGTGACGAAACCTTTCTTTAACATTTGTAGGGAACTTGGTGTTCTCAATATCTCGAATCGTGTCTAATGAATTGTTGCATGCTTAATGTCTATAAATGTTTATACATTTTTTAACCATGTTTGAAATTTTAAGCTATGTGAGTGCATTCTTCTTTCATCACCATTGGAGGTAATATCTTTCCTATCTAATTGATTTTACTCTTTATCTTGGCTAAATAGATGTTCTCTATTATGTGTGGCATGTAACTTTGATGCTTAAATGATAGTTGTAATTTTGACTCTTCTTCCATATTGATGTTTGAAAAGGTATAGGCTTGTTATTTATCTTTCTCTGGATCATTCATATCATTTTGTTTTGTTTTTGTTTTCTTTCTCAAGACTTGTGTTGAACTATGTATTTTGTGTAATGCATTTATTCACTATTTCTCTATGGCTCTTGAGTTATTTATCTTTATTGTTTGCATTGACAACATTATATGTGGATGATTGTTAATGTTGTATTTGTTTCAATAGCATATGTTTGTGTTGTTATGTGTATGTTATGCTTACAAATGACTAGTTATTTTACTCTTTTTGATGTTGTCAGAGGGGAGAAAGCAAAAGCAAGTTCACAAAGTTCATAATTCTATGGAAGTGCACATAGTCAGGGGGAGAATGTCCTTCAAGTACTTAATGTCTTGGGAAGGTTTTGCAAGGTTTTTCCATCATAAAAAAGGGGTAGTATGTGAGAGCAAGGTTCATTTTTACTATGTTTTAATGATGTCAAAACTAGGATATTAAGTACTTGTATATTTTCGACGATATCACCTTGTCTAAGGCATGCATTCATCTCTTGCAAACGTGCATAAAGATCCTTATACATGTATTAGACATATAGGATCATACACAATGTCAAAAATGGGTTTTTGTGTCCTTTTTAGAGCCAGAGTTCGACTCATAAAGGTCATAGGTCGACTCACACTGAAGGGAAAAGGTTTTGAAACTCTCTGCCATGCATACGCCTACCCTGGATCGATACATTGGCCCCTACAGGTCGACTCACACTGTAAGGAAAATCTTTAAAATTTTATGCCTTGCATGCATCGACGCATGACTGCCTGTAGGTTGACGCATGAATGCCTGTAGGTCGACACATGGGCCAAGTTTTACGTAGTTTTGGCCATTGCCTTGTTCAAGTTAACTCATAGATGCCAGAGGTCGACCTCTCGCGCATGTTTACCCATTTTTTTGTGTTTTTGTGTTCCCAAACACAGTTTTTCTTTACTCTTATATATATATATATATATATATATATATATATATATATATATATATATATATATATATATATATATATATATATATATATATATATATATATATATATATATATATATATATATATATATATATATATATATATATATATATATATATATATATATATATATATATATATATATATATATATATATATATATATATATATATATATATATATATATATATATATATATATATATATATATATATATATATATATATATATATATATATATATATATATATATATATATATATATATATATATATATATATATATATATATATATATATATATATATATATATATATATATATATATATATATATATATATATATATATATATCTTTACTTTTATTTTGTTGAATTTTGTGTGAAATCAATTGTTAGCAATATTTCAATTGATTTGCAGTGTTTCAAACAGTTGTGTGAAACCATTGCAATCACTTTGATTTCAATTGAGAAAACATATGCACTACAAATTCAAAAGAAATTTGACTAAGAGTGTTTCACACGCCAAGTGTTTGATATATTGATAACATGCAAACTATTTGATATATTGTCAATTCAAATTTTATACTCAATTAAGTATTGGAAACTGGTTCACCTTAAGTGGCTTTCATTTTAATAATTGATTGGGAACCTTAGTGATTCTATTCTCTCATCAAGATCATTTCATTCGGTTTCGCATATCCGATCTTTCCAATAAAGGTTCAAATAGACGAGTTTTGATCCAAAGCCGCTTTTGCATATTTTTAAAATAACTTTTTAAGCGTAAATTATTAAAAATAAGTTATCTATTCAACCCCCTTCTAGATCAGTGCTCTCGTCTAACAGTGTGTTGATTATCGACCACAAAATAAACTGACTATAAAAAACAAGTATCCTCTTAGGAGAATAGATGTTTTGATGGATCAGTTGGTTGGTGCTTGCATATTTAATAAGATTGACTTGCGGTCGGGTTATCACCAGATTAGTGTGAAACCAGAAAATATTCTAAAGACTACGTTCAGAATAAGATATGGTCATTATGAGTATTCTTTAATTTTGTTTGGTGTGTCTAATGCGCCATGTGTTTTTATGGAATATTTGAATAGGATTTTCCATCCTTATCTAGATCAGTTTGTGTTTGTCTTCATCAATGATATTTTGATATATTCTAAATCTAACAAAGAGCATGTGGGGCATATGAAAGTTCTGTTATAGACCTTAAAACAAAAGAGGTTGTATGCAAAGCTATCAAAGTGTGAGTTCTGGTTACGAGAGGTGAGTTTTCGTGGGCTTGTAATTTCTAGTGGTGGTATTGTTATTGATCCATCTAAGGTCCATGTGGTGTTGAATTGGGAAACTCTGAAGTCTGTTACTAAGATCAGAAGTCTTCTGGATTTGGCTGGTTATTACAAGAGGTTTATTCAAGGCTTTTTGAATTTGGCGTTTCCCTTAAGTCAGTTGACTCAAAAGGGTCAAGCTTATGTTTGGGATGTGCAACGTGAGGAGATTTTCCAGGAACTCAAGAGTAAGTTGACGTTTGCTCCATTTTTTATTTTTCCTAGTCTAAGTGAATTTTTTGTTATGTATTGTGATGCTTCGAAGATAGGTCTAGGTGGTGTGTTAATGCAGAATAATCAGGTTATGGCTTATGCTTCTAGACAATTGAAAGCTCATAAGAAGAATTATCCTATGCATTATCTAGAGTTGGCAACCGTGGTGTTTGTGTTAAAGATTTGGAGAAATTATCTGTTTGGTTCCAGATTTAAAGTGTTCAGTGACCATAAAAGTTTGAAGTACTTGTTTGATAATAAAAAGTGGAATATGAGGCATAAGAGGTGGCTCGAATTTCTACAGGAATGTGATTTTAGTTTGAGTTACCATCCTAGTAAAGCCAATGTTGTGGTTGATGCTTTGAGTAGAAAGTCATTGCATATATCGATACTTATGGTTCGAAAATTGGTGTTAATTGAGAAATTCATAGATCTGAGTCTGTTGTGTGAAAGGACTGCTAATAGTGTGAAGTTGGGTATGTTGAAGCTGACTAGTGGTATTCTTGAAGAAATATGAGGAGGTCAAAAATCATATTTGGAATTAATTGATTGACTAATGTTAATCAATCAAGATAAGTGAGGTGATTTCATAATAGATGAGAATGATGTTATGTATTTCTGTAATATATTTTGTCTACCTGATACGCCAAACAGAGAGGACTATCCAATCTTTGGAGGATTTGCTGAGAGATTATATTTTGAAGCAGGGAGACAAATGAGACAGTTGCTTAGTGTTGATTGAGTTCACTTACAACAACAATTTCTATTATAGTATTGGAATGACATTGTTTGAAGCTTTGTATGGTAGGAGGTGTAAGACACCTTTTTGTTGGTATGATGCAGGTGAATATGTTGTGCTTGGACCTCAAGTGGTTAGGGATACTACTAAGAAGATTAAGTTGATTCATGAGAAGATGAAAGCTTCACAAAGTCTCTAGAAGAGTTATCATGAAAAGAGAAGGAAAGCACTTGAATTCCAAGAGGGAAATCATGTGTTTTTGAGAGTTACTCCGATAATTGGTGTTGGTCGAACTTTAAAATCTCGAAAGCTTACTCTGCATTTTATTGGTCTTTATCAGTTTATGAAGAGAGTAGGAGAAATGGCCTACAAAGTTGTTTTACCACCGTCTCTTTCGAATCTTCACAGTGTGTTTCATGTGTCTCAACTTCGGAAGTATGTTTCAGATTCGTCTTATGTGATTAAAATGGATGATGTGCAGGTGAGAGATAACTTGACTATGGCGGCATCATTAGTGAAAATCGATGACTGAGAAGTGAGACAACTGAAAGGTAAAGAGATCGTCTTTGTGAAGGTTGTTTAGGGAGGACCTGTTGGAGGCAGCATGACGCGGGAGCTAGAGAGTCAGATGAGAAAGTCTTATTTGGAGTTGTTTAGTTCAGGTAATTTTCGAGGGCAAAAGTTCTATAAGTGGGGGAGTTGTAACATCCCGTTTTCTTTAAATCATTTATTTAAGTGAAATTATGCTTTATTTATTTATCTAAATGAATTTTATATGCATTGGATTGATGATTTGATATTTTGGCATGTTTATGCTATGTTGGGAGTGGTAGAAAAGTGTTTAGTTATTTAATTAAATAATATTAAAATTTAATAGAAAATAGAGGTTTTGGGTAGAAAATAGAAGTTATGAGAAAAATAAGGTATGTTGTGAGAATTATAATAAGTTTGGGACAAGGTACAATTGTTAGAAGATTAAATTAGATTTTCTTATAAAAAGGGATTAGAAAACTTAAGAGTGGTCAGTATGTATTACTTTGCGACAAGAGGAAAGAAGAAAAGTGAGAATAAGGATTTAGGAGGAAATTACCATAGTCAAAGCTTAGAGTTACTGCTGGAAATCCAAGGTAAGGGGTCGAGGGATTATTCTAAATATGGTGTTAATTGCTTGATGGGTGAGGAGAAGTTCTTAATCTCCATTAGGTTTTTTCTATTTTCTTCCATTGTTGAATGTTTGATGATATGGATGAAATTATTATGATAACATGATGTGATTGTTGAACTTATCTTGAATTTCGCGTGCTGATTTACCATGAAAATTAGATGTTTGTATTCATGAAAATGGTATAAGTTATGTTCATATGGTTGACATGAGTATGATGAATAAAGTGTTAAAAGTTGTGAGTAATTGATGAAATTGCATGTTAGTCGATAGATATATGATGATTCTAATGATAACATGTTAATTCTCTGATGTTTATGATCGATTGGAAGGTCTGGAGTAGAAAATCAGAGTTCTGAACTGAACTCCATAGCAGAATGTGAATTCTACTTCTATAACACGAGTGTCGGGGACTTGGTTGTCATGCGCCTTAAGATGCTGATGGGCGTCGACCGTCTAACGGGGAGATAATCATGGTCTCCAGGCAAGCGTTGAGCCTTTTTGGTCGTCATAGAGGTGACGGTTAGGGGAGGGAGGGGGTGAAGGGTGATGAGGAGCGTCACCCAGGTAATAGGTTGCCCGTCATTGTGTCAGTGAGTGCTTTTTGGCCTATTGAGTTGGATTTTTGGTGTTATTTTGTCATACGATCAATGTTTGACTGTTGTTTGGTGTGTTTTGATGAATTTTGGTTTATTAATTAAATTGTTTGATTTATATAATGATATTGAATTGTGTTGATGATGAGGTGATTATGTGATAAGCATATAATTGAGATTGTGGTGGGTAGTCCAGCTGTGGGGATTACTTTAATGTTGTTATTTATAATTAGATGTGGAATTGTAAATCTGTTATCGAGTTTTTGTGGTTGTGCACTATATTGTACATGCATCATATATTGTTGTTGTTGTAAAAGAGGAGAGTCACAAGTTCAAATGTCGGGACTAGTGATATGTTCGGAGCTCAGATGAGAGGGCCTGAGGTTTAAATGTTAGGACCTAGTTCGTATGAAAAATCTTTGTTGAGCTCGTACCACATGCATGAGTTGAGTCATTGTTGCATTGCATTATATAAAGGTTGTGCACATGAGTTGTTTTGGGTGTTGTTGAGTGATTGTTGTATTAACTTAAGTAGTTGAAATATATGAAAGTTGATGTTTTTCTGTTAGGCTACCCTTGCATTCTTTTGCGCCACTATATATTTTGAGCGTATTCTCACCCCTTTGTTTTGTTGTGGTGTTTCGTGCTCCTTCTTAGGGTCCAAACAAGCATGTAGATGAGTAGTTGCTTTAGAGCTGAAGGATGACGTTAAGGATATTCTTCCTTTTCAGTTTTATGCGTTTTAGAGTATTGTTGCTCTGGTCTGTAACCATGGACGGATGAACGTTACGTTTTTGTTTTATTATGAGTTATTGTTGCGAGATTAAATGTTATAACTTTCGATTTTGAGTTGATTTGATGTTGAAGGCATATTTCTCTAATCGAGTTTAATTTTAAATAAAAGTTATAATTGAACTTATTTGATTGAGTAGTTGTTTTAATGATTAATCATTCTGTTGTGATAAGGCTAAGTAAATACGAGTATGTGATGACAAGTGTTTTAACCTAAATGTTTTATTTAATAAGTGTTACAGAGCATATTTAATGTTGAGATTGTGTGACATCCTATGTGAAATAGTTAATTGTGATTTAATTATTCAGTATAATTATAAGTGAGGGTTTTAGGGTGTTACACTTAGGAAAAAATTATGAAAAACAAGAAATCAAGATAACTAAAATTGATACTTTTGAAAAAAGTGCCCCTAAATGAAAGTCAAGTGAAGATTTATAATAAATAAAAGAATTCAAGAAGATTTCAAGCTTAACATCAAAAGAATTAATTTTTTTCTTTTCCGAATCGAATTTAAACGAAGTAAACATATCTTTTTGTCACTCCTATGAATTATCTTATAGATGACCTTGTTTATGTATTTTATTTTGTAAAATGATTTACCATAATGTAATGAGCAGAATTTCTTTAGGAAGAAATATATATTCTCTCTTTTAGTTTTCATTAAGTTTTTATTTCATCTAATTTTATCCATTAGTGCATTTATTTTTTGACCTGATTTTCATATGTTTTCTTTCAGTTTTTAATAATATTTTACTTTTTAAAGTATTGCTTTAGATATTTAGGGATATAGATTCCAACCTAGTTGGATAGCCCATCAATTGATTTTATGAGTAAAAGATCACCAATTATAATCATAATTAAATTTGTTTTCTCTCCCTTTTTATAATTGTTTTTTTTTTTTGTATATTTATGATGAATTAATAACCAGCTAATCAACAAAATGTTGTTTTTTTTTTATCTTACAATATTAGTCATATGTTTCTTTTTAAATTATTTTATGTACTACTATTATAGAACATTCTCACATGCTACCTTGAAAAGAAAAGGAAAAGAAAACAGCAACAACTCCCACATGCAAGTGCAACAACCATGAGACACATACATACTGCCAAATGTTGATTATTCAGACACAGATAAGTTTTCTCTCTCACCATAGTCACTTCAATTTGAAGTATTTTATTTAATCCCACAATTTTCAAATACTTTCTTGACATAAAAAAAAAATCTTTCGGATGCTAGTGATTCCAAATTACGATTATTTATTTCTTCTGTGTTAATTATTTATAAAATAAAATAAAATATTTTGATATTAAGTTCATATTGTTGTCAATTGTCCTAATGAGGTGTCATTCTAACTTTAAACTCTAAAACATGCAAGCAAAATAATAGTCTATATTTGACCATCATTCATCGATTCAATATGTATGAAAAAGTAAAAGAATTATATATATATATATATATATATATATATATATATATATATATATATATATATATATATATATATATATATATATATATATATATATATATATATATATATATATATATATATATATATATATATATATATATATATATATATATATATATATATATATATATATATATATATTAGACATGAAGAATAAACTACATTATATAACAAGTTTGGAATAGTTAGGTACTTAATTTACACCTTAATTATTTTTACTGTATCATTTGAATTTTCACAAATGTCCTCTGTTTTAGAATATGTATCTTCGGACGCACTTCTTATATACTTAAGTAAGGTTATTTTGAGAGGCGTCCTATAAGTTGGGTTATTTTTATTTCAGATATGCATTTCCGAAACATTTTAAAAAATACCTTAGTTATTTACCAGTTCAGTAGAAATTACGGAGTTACATCTTCGAAATTATGGGCGACGTTTTGAAAATTTCTATCACCTTTGCATGTCAAATATTTTCGGAGATGCATCTCCGAAAATATCTGATAAAAGAAGCAATTGCATGATCACATAGTCATTGTTGCCATAGTTGGTTTTCAACCAAACCCTTCACCAAAAAACCCTTAATTCTCAACTCATTTTTTCACTCTCAATCTCTATTCTTTTGGTTCATCACATCATAGGGAGGAAAATATGATAGAATTTTAGGTAAAGATTCTTCGCTTTCCTCTGCATTGCTCACATTAATTATCATTTTTTTTCTAAAAGAAGTTGCGTTGTGTTTGGAAATGTATCTTCGGAACGTGTATGAACTGGAGATGCATTTTTGGAAGCTGTCTTTGTTTGAGTTTCAAGTTTGTCTTCACCAATAGTGCTTATGTACTATTATGGTTTTAATTGTTTTCATTAGATATGGTGCATCTCCGATGTTTTCCTAAAACAAGTTGTTTCTATCCAGGGTGTTGTTTTGAAGGCGTTAGATGTTGGCAACCAACTTAAAAACAAGCAAGAGTTTGAATCTCGTGATCAAATGCTTCAATGGATTTGTATAGAGGCCTATAAACTTGGATTTGGTGTGGTTATCGGAAAGTCCGATAATGGTTTGGATAGAATATGCACTTTTGTGACAACGACGTGCAAAAGAAGCGGGAAATATAGAACTCCTCTCTGAAATTTTAAAAGAGACGACACCGGTACAAGAAAATGTGATTGTACGTTTAAGGTCCGTGGTTACATGTTGGCTGTAACACCCCACTTCCCAAAATAAATAAAATATGAATAACATAATAAAAATCAGAGTTTCCTTCCCAAGTGGGATATCACATAAAAATCACGTTTCCTTATAAAAAGGTTTTTCTCCAAATACAGCGGAATATTTAAATAATACAATTAAATAAAAATTTTGATACGTTCGCAGGAAAAAAATAGGAGTTCAACATGAAACAATAAAAATGCCCAAGTCCCGTGCTACGTATCAGAGCATCCTAGACTCGACAGTCACACCAATATCCAAGCTAGCTAAGCACCTGGATTATCTGTACTTCCGAAGAAGCACAGACCACAACAACAACAAGGGGTGAGAAATCATGATCAAAAATATAATGGTAATGTAATACATGTAATAAGGCAGTAAAACACACCAACACATCAATTATTCACCCCAACAACACCATATAACGAACCTACTGTTCAAATTACAATATAACATATTATAATGCAATTATGCAACTCAACACCATGCATGCGGTACCGACTCATTGGTTCATTCAATCGAACCTGGATAGATCACTTACGCTCCTCCTGAGACATGATCTATCCCCCACCATTCTCCACAAAGGAGTACGGATGAATCACTTACGCTCCTCCTGAGACATGATCCATCCCACCAAAACACCATGATATGCAAGACACCAATGCATAATTATTATATTCTGGCACGCTAAGTGCACACGATCCTCCTGATCATATCATCATACAACAATGCATATGTATAGATATATTACACCAACACCATATAAATCAATCAGATAGTAAACGAATTCATACTATCACACCGGATATAACTACGTCCCCCCACTCGGGGATACACGATCCTACTGATCACTACACACATATACATTACTAATTGCTCACCAACAATATTAAGGGAAACGCGTACTATCCCCAAGTACACAAGTTATATCCCATACTCATCATTTTCACACTACAGCAAGGCTAGAAGGATCACACGAGACCAATTCAGACATCTCACCAAAAGTCTCTGAGGTTACTCAGAACCTCCCTAAACCAACACCTCAGCCTATACACCAAAATCAATAATTCATCAACATCAATCCACAATCACAAACATGCCAATAGATATTATACTTACCAATTATCCTATAATTTCTACTCTAGAACCGACATTACGGTACATTACCGACACTTCAGAGTCACTCTGAATCTCACCAAGGTCCTAACCATAGTCATTAACGACACTATAGGGAAACAACACATAACTTTTCCCAAAACTATAATCACTGTCATTGCCAACACTACGGTAACAACACATAATCTCATCAGCTTTATATTCCTAGTTACTATCAACACTACAGTAACATCAACAATCCAACAAAATGGATCAATACTACAGTAACATCATCACCATATATATATATACCCCAAAATGCATCATCATCATTCATCAATCCCTCAACCTCAACAATAATCATAGCATGCCAATATAAAACTTTATATAACGATAAATTCCTACGGGGTTAAGGAATCCCCTCTACCCTATACATGTATAAACCATTCCCAATCAAATTTCTCCCCCCTTACCTTGACAATTGGTCGATCGATAGAATTCCTCCTAGAATTGGTCTCTTGGCCTTCTCCTTCCTCTTCCGTTCTTCGTTCCCTTTTTCCTTCGTTCTTTTTCACTTTCCTCGTTCTTTCCTCTTCTCTCTTTCTATCGCTCTTTTTTCTCAATTTTCTAAAATGTATCGTAACTCTCCTAACCCCTCATATTCTATTTCCCTTTTTAATTATTCTAATCCCAATAATAATAACTAATAAAATAATATAATATTAATAATCTTAATAATAATAATAATACTAATATAATCTTACTAATATTAATAATACCACATATTAATAATAATAATAATAATAATAATAATAATAATAATAATAATATTAATAATTCTAATAATAATAATAATGATAATAATAATAATAATCTTAATAATAATAATACTATTAATAATAACAATAATAATAATATTATTATCTCTCCAATAATCATAATAATACTTTTAATAATAATAATAATAACACTAATAATAATAATAGTAATAATAATAATAATAATAATACTATTATTATTATCACACCAATATCCCACGCCTATGGTAATCCCTTTCCTCTCCATTCCAACTTTTCTAATATCTCCTTGCTACCCCTTCATATTTCCTTCCTCACGGTTTCTATCGTGACTTTTCATATTTCCATTCTAACTTCCCAATAACCCTTTCACCTCTTATTTTACTTATTCCAACCACTAATATTCCCAATAATAATTCTAATAATAATAATTATAATAATCATTATAATAATAATAATAATATAATATAATATAATACTATTATAATATTATAGTAATATTCAACATAATAATAATAATAGTGATACACCCAACAATAATTATAATTATAATAATAATAATATTATCACACCAATAATAATAATAATATTAATAAAAATAATATAATAATAATATAATAATACTAATATTATTATTTCACCAAAATAATAATAATATTAATAATAGTAACAAATATAATAAATATAATAATAATAATAACACCCCCACCAATGTTACTATTATTTTTATATTACTATATTTCACACCAAAATATCACCAATAGTCCTCCCACATTAGGGACACCCACCAAACATCATCAAATACACCCCCACCAAAGGGCACACCAACATATAATTTTTAAAATAATAATAAAGTGACTAAATAATTAAAATGGGTGTTACAACTCTCCCCCACTTTAATTATTTTCGTCCTCGAAAATTACCTGATGGAAATAGCTCCGGATACGCTTCTCGCATCCTGCTTTCCAACTCCCAGGTCACACTGCCTCCTGCAGCACCTCCCCAAGCTACCTTCACCAAAGGTATCTCTTTCCCTCGGAGCTGTTTCATCTTACGGTCCTCGATCCTCAACGGCATCGTCTCAATAGTAAGATTCTCCCGAACCTGAACATCATCTCTCTGAATAACATGAGATGGATCAGAAACATACTTTCGCAATTGCGACACATGAAACACATCATGTAAGTTCGATAACTCAGGTGGCAACGCCACCCTATAAGCTACAGCACCAATTCTTTGCAGAATTTCATAAGGTCCAATAAACTTAGGATCCAACTTCTTGGACTTCAATGCACGACCCACACCAGTCATCGGATTAACTCTTAGGAATACGTGATCACCTACACAGAATTCCAACTCTTTCCTCCGATTATCATGATAACTTTTCTGCCTACTCTGAGACACTTTCATTTTCTCACGAATCATTTGAATTGTCTCAGTAGTCTGCTGTACAATTTCTGGTCCAAGCACCACATTCTCACCAGTTTCATACCAACACAGAGGAGTCCTACACCTCCTCCCATACAAAGCTTCAAACGGTGCCATTCCGATACTAGAATGGTAACTGTTATTGTACGTGAATTCAATCAATGATAAATGAGTGTCCCACGCACCACCCTTTTCCAATACACAAGCTCTTAATAAATCCTCAAGCGACTGAATAGTCCTTTCCGATTGACCATCAGTTTGTGGATGATAAGCTGAACTTAATTTCAACTTAGTACCCAAAGCTTCTTGCAAGCTCTTCCAAAATTCTGAAGTAAACCTCGGATCTCTATCCGACACAATACTGGACGGAACACCATGTAACTTCACAATTACCCGAATATAAATCTCCGCCAGCTTCGTCAACGGAAAACTAATATTAATTGGCACAAAGTGTGCAGACTTCGTTAACCGATCCACAATCACCCATATAGCATCAAAACCTCTCGTCGTATTTGGCAATCCTGTAACAAAGTCCATAGAAATGCAATCCCATTTCCAAACCGGAATTTCCAACGGTTGCATAAATCCAGAAGGTCTCTGGTGTTCTACCTTCGATTTCTGACACGTCAAACAGGCATAAACAAATTGAGCAATGTCTCTTTTCATACCAGACCACCAAAATAATTTCTTTAAATCATGATACATCTTCGTAGCTCCGGGATGAATACTCAGATTACTACGGTGTCCTTCACTCAAAATCAGCTTTTTCAGTTCCTCATCATCTGGTACACAAATCCTGCCTCTAAATCTCAACACACCTGTACTATCCAATTTAAAGTCACTATCGGAGTCACTTCCTACTCCAGGCATCAAATCTACCAATTTCACATCCAACTTCTGATTTTCTCTAATCTTATCCAAGAAGTCATTATTTACCTGCAACATACCCAACATTACACTATCTGCAGTAGTCTCACAAACCATGCTCAAATCTCTGAATTGTTCAATTAACTCAATTTCTTTCACCATCAGAGCTGCCATATGAATTGTCTTTCTACTCAAAGCGTCTGCCACTACATTGGCCTTTCCCGGATGATAACTCAAACTGAAGTCATAATCCTTCAAAAATTCTAACCATCTTCTCTGCCTCATATTCAGCTCTTTCTGATCAAACAGGTATCTCAGACTCTTATGATCACTAAACACTTCAAATCTTGAACCATACAGGTAATGCCTCCAAATTTTCAACACAAAAACAACCGCAGCTAACTCAAGATCATGAGTAGGATAATTTCGCTCATGCACTCTCAGTTGCCGCGATGCATATGCTACTACTTTACCATTCTGCATAAGAACTCCTCCTAATCCCATCTTAGACGCATCACAGTACACCACAAACGGTTCACTCGGAGTCGGTAACACTAACACCGGTGCCGTAGTCAATCTCTTTTTCAACTCTTCAAAACTTTCTTCACAAGCAGCGTCCCATACGAAAACTTGGTTCTTTCTCGTCAACTGAGTTAATGGCAACGCCAAATTAGAGAACCCTTCAATAAACCTGCGGTAATAACCAGCTAAACCAAAAAAGCTCCTAATTTCTGTCGCTGTCTTCGGCGGTTCCCACTGCAATACTGCACTTACTTTTGACGGATCCACCGCTATTCCATCTTCAGATATTACATGCCCCAAGAAACTCACTTTCCTCAACCAGAAGTCACACTTTGACAATTTAGCAAATAGTTTATTTTCTTTCAACACTTGCAAGGCAATCCTCAAATGTCCTGCATGCTCTTCATCAGATTTAGAATAAATTAATATATCATCAATAAACACTACAATGAACTGATCCAAATAAGAATGGAAAATTCTGTTCATATACTCCATAAATACTCCCGGCGCGTTAGTCACTCCAAACGGCATTACAGCATATTCGTAATGTCCATATCGAGTCCTAAAGGCAGTCTTCTGAACATCACCTTCTTTTACTCTTATTTGATGATAACCCGATCTTAAGTCGATCTTACTAAATACACGAGCTCCCACCAGCTGGTCCATCAAGTCATCAATCCTAGGTAGAGGAAACTTATTCTTAATAGTTACTTTATTCAATTGACGGTAATCGATGCACAAACGCATACTACCATCCTTCTTCTTCACCAATAACACTGGAGCTCCCCACGGCGATACACTTGGCCTAATAAACTTCCTATCCAACAATTCTCCAATCTGAGACTTCAACTCAGCCAATTCCACTGCAGACATCCTGTACGGTGCCATAGAAATAGGCCTCGTACCAGGAACAAGATCAATACCAAATTCCACTTCTCGCGTCGGAGGCAATTCCGTAATGTCGTCAGGAAACACTTCCGGAAATTCATTCGCCACAGCTACTTCCTCTATTGACACTTTGCTATCCCCCGATAATGTTACAAATAAAGCAAACACTCTAGTTTCATCTTCCAACAAGGCCTTCAATTCTTTATTAGACAAAGAACTTGCTAAAGCTTCCTCTTCAGGGGTCAAGAACAACAATTCCTTCCGAAAACAGTCGATGTAGACTCGGTTGAACTCTAACCAGTTCATACCCAGAATAACATCCAATTTACCAAGTGGTAGAGAAATCAAATCCACTTCAAATTCTCTACCGAAAATAGTCAGCGGACACTTCAGGCATACCAAAGAAGTAGTCACTGAACCTATAGAGGGTGTCTCAATAGTCATTCGTCTCTCCAGAGTAGACGGCACCAATCCTATTCTCTCCACACAATCCACAGAAATAAACGAGTGTGTTGCACCCGTATCAATAATAGCAGTTAAAGGAATATTATTGATAATACAAGTACCTTTGATAACACGCTCATCACTGGCAGCTTGAGTTCCTGCCAAAGCAAACACTTTTCCACCAGCCGGAGACGTCTGAGGCTTCTTCGGCTTCTCACAATGGGTACTGATGTGACCCTTCTCACCACAGTTATAACAGGTCGGCATAGTTGCTCTGCAGTCAGC
Organism: Lathyrus sativus; assembly: GCA_963859935.3. NCBI lineage: Eukaryota > Viridiplantae > Streptophyta > Magnoliopsida > Fabales > Fabaceae > Lathyrus > Lathyrus sativus. The sequence continues at coordinate 337,143,513 of OZ012739.1, forward strand.
TATCACATGACCTGGTTTTCCACACTTAAAACACTTTTTGGCTTCATTAGGACAATCATTAGCACGGTGTCCCATACCACCGCACCGAAAACATTTCCCTTCAGCAGATGCTCTCCCATCTCTAGGCTTCTTATCAACAACAGCTTTACGTTTTCCCTTATCAGCAGCAACACCATAAGGAGTACCACTAAACCTCTGCTTACCCTTACGGTCATTAACAGCTTTGTAGTGTGCAATCCTTGCCCGGTTATCGTTATCATAGATCCTGCTCCTGCTTACCAGCTCAGGATAGCTCCTGATCTTCTGACAAGCAATCCCTAGCTTAATCTCTGGACGCAGTCCATTCTCAAACTTTAAGCACTTAGAAGTCATTGCCCCTTCCACATTATAGTGAGGACAATACTGCACCAACTCCTCAAACTTAGCAGCATACTCTGCTACAGTCATACTACCCTGCTTCAGCTCTAAGAATTCAATTTCCTTAGCACTCCGAATATCTTCCGGAAAATACTTCTCCAGAAAACCCTTCCGAACCACCTCCCAAGTAATGGCGGTTCCAGCAGCTTCCAATCTTTGGCGACTATTGTCCCACCAGGCTTCAGCCTCACCTTCCAGCATGTGAGTACCAAATCTCACCTTCTGCTCATCAGTACATTCCATCGTTCTGAAGATCTTCTCAATTGCCTTCAGCCACTTCTGAGCAGCTTCTGGGTCCAGAATTCCTCCTTCAAACGTTGGCGGCTTGTTGCTCCGAAACTGCGCCAAACTCCTGAATTGGGCATCTGCAGTTTGATTCTGATTAGCAACTGCCTGCGCCATTGCTTGCATAGCAGCAGCCAATGCAGCATCGTTCCTTCCTGCCATACTGCTCAAACATAGCAACACGAAGTTAAAAGATATTCAACTACATCATAAAGGACAGACTCAACTCGACTCAACAACACTGGCCGGACGGACCGACCTGCTCTGATACCAATTGTAACACCCCACTTCCCAAAATAAATAAAATATGAATAACATAATAAAAATCAGAGTTTCCTTCCCAAGTGGGATATCACATAAAAATCACGTTTCCTTATAAAAAGGTTTTTCTCCAAATACAGCGGAATATTTAAATAATACAATTAAATAAAAATTTTGATACGTTCGCAGGAAAAAAATAGGAGTTCAACATGAAACAATAAAAATGCCCAAGTCCCGTGCTACGTATCAGAGCATCCTAGACTCGACAGTCACACCAATATCCAAGCTAGCTAAGCACCTGGATTATCTGTACTTCCGAAGAAGCACAGACCACAACAACAACAAGGGGTGAGAAATCATGATCAAAAATATAATGGTAATGTAATACATGTAATAAGGCAGTAAAACACACCAACACATCAATTATTCACCCCAACAACACCATATAACGAACCTACTGTTCAAATTACAATATAACATATTATAATGCAATTATGCAACTCAACACCATGCATGCGGTACCGACTCATTGGTTCATTCAATCGAACCTGGATAGATCACTTACGCTCCTCCTGAGACATGATCTATCCCCCACCATTCTCCACAAAGGAGTACGGATGAATCACTTACGCTCCTCCTGAGACATGATCCATCCCACCAAAACACCATGATATGCAAGACACCAATGCATAATTATTATATTCTGGCACGCTAAGTGCACACGATCCTCCTGATCATATCATCATACAACAATGCATATGTATAGATATATTACACCAACACCATATAAATCAATCAGATAGTAAACGAATTCATACTATCACACCGGATATAACTACGTCCCCCCACTCGGGGATACACGATCCTACTGATCACTACACACATATACATTACTAATTGCTCACCAACAATATTAAGGGAAACGCGTACTATCCCCAAGTACACAAGTTATATCCCATACTCATCATTTTCACACTACAGCAAGGCTAGAAGGATCACACGAGACCAATTCAGACATCTCACCAAAAGTCTCTGAGGTTACTCAGAACCTCCCTAAACCAACACCTCAGCCTATACACCAAAATCAATAATTCATCAACATCAATCCACAATCACAAACATGCCAATAGATATTTTACTTACCAATTATCCTATAATTTCTACTCTAGAACCGACATTACGGTACATTACCGACACTTCAGAGTCACTCTGAATCTCACCAAGGTCCTAACCATAGTCATTAACGACACTATAGGGAAACAACACATAACTTTTCCCAAAACTATAATCACTGTCATTGCCAACACTACGGTAACAACACATAATCTCATCAGCTTTATATTCCTAGTTACTATCAACACTACAGTAACATCAACAATCCAACAAAATGGATCAATACTACAGTAACATCATCACCATATATATATATACCCCAAAATGCATCATCATCATTCATCAATCCCTCAACCTCAACAATAATCATAGCATGCCAATATAAAACTTTATATAACGATAAATTCCTACGGGGTTAAGGAATCCCCTCTACCCTATACATGTATAAACCATTCCCAATCAAATTTCTCCCCCCTTACCTTGACAATTGGTCGATCGATAGAATTCCTCCTAGAATTGGTCTCTTGGCCTTCTCCTTCCTCTTCCGTTCTTCGTTCCCTTTTTCCTTCGTTCTTTTTCACTTTCCTCGTTCTTTCCTCTTCTCTCTTTCTATCGCTCTTTTTTCTCAATTTTCTAAAATGTATCGTAACTCTCCTAACCCCTCATATTCTATTTCCCTTTTTAATTATTCTAATCCCAATAATAATAACTAATAAAATAATATAATATTAATAATCTTAATAATAATAATAATACTAATATAATCTTACTAATATTAATAATACCACATATTAATAATAATAATAATAATAATAATAATAATAATAATATTAATAATTCTAATAATAATAATAATGATAATAATAATAATAATCTTAATAATAATAATACTATTAATAATAACAATAATAATAATATTATTATCTCTCCAATAATCATAATAATACTTTTAATAATAATAATAATAACACTAATAATAATAATAGTAATAATAATAATAATAATAATACTATTATTATTATCACACCAATATCCCACGCCTATGGTAATCCCTTTCCTCTCCATTCCAACTTTTCTAATATCTCCTTGCTACCCCTTCATATTTCCTTCCTCACGGTTTCTATCGTGACTTTTCATATTTCCATTCTAACTTCCCAATAACCCTTTCACCTCTTATTTTACTTATTCCAACCACTAATATTCCCAATAATAATTCTAATAATAATAATTATAATAATCATTATAATAATAATAATAATATAATATAATATAATACTATTATAATATTATAGTAATATTCAACATAATAATAATAATAGTGATACACCCAACAATAATTATAATTATAATAATAATAATATTATCACACCAATAATAATAATAATATTAATAAAAATAATATAATAATAATATAATAATACTAATATTATTATTTCACCAAAATAATAATAATATTAATAATAGTAACAAATATAATAAATATAATAATAATAATAACACCCCCACCAATGTTACTATTATTTTTATATTACTATATTTCACACCAAAATATCACCAATAGTCCTCCCACATTAGGGACACCCACCAAACATCATCAAATACACCCCCACCAAAGGGCACACCAACATATAATTTTTAAAATAATAATAAAGTGACTAAATAATTAAAATGGGTGTTACATTGGCAAAAGTTAGTCGGCCATCCTAGTGTTTGTCGGTTAAAGCTAGAAGAGAAGGGATGTGTTGCTGACATGACCTTGAATCTTGTTCAATCGAAAAACATACTTGCAACATTGAAACGAAAACGACCCAAAAATATATTAAATATCAAGTAAGTGTATAATATTCGGTACCTCACTAACAAGGCGCTTAGGGGGATAGAACTAAGATGCAACAACTCTTGAAACTGTTGGATGATAACAATTACATGTCTAGGTTCCAAACATGCGAGGATGGAGTTATTGTTAGATATATTTTTTTGGTCTCATCCTGATTCCATAAAGTTGTTCAACACATTTTCTATGGTGCTCATACTTGGTTCAACCTACAAGACCAACAAGTATAAACTTCCATTATTGGAGATAGTTGGTGTTACCTCAACTGAGAAGATATATTTTGTTGGTTTCTCATTTCTTGAGTGATAAAAAGAGGACAATTTTACTTGGGTCTTAGAGGTGTGTCGGGCACTGTTGAAGGTCCAATGTGATATGCCTAAAGCGATTGTTACAGACCGTGATACCACATTGAAGAACTCAGTTGCAAAAGTATTTCCTTCTTCTTATACATTAAATTGTAGGTATCATATAACACAAAATGTGAGAAGTCAGGTTAAACCTACGGTAGGGACGAAAAAGATCGAGTCCAAAGAAGGAAAAATGGTGAAGGCGGGTGTGGTTATGGAAAAAGTAATTGATGCATAGAATCATATAATAAATTCTTCCACAAAAGAACTATATGCTGATTTTGTTATGCATTTCAGGAAATTGTGTGAAAAGTATCCAGATTTGTTGAAATATGTTGAAAGCACAATTCTTGAACAAGTGAAGGAGAAAATTATTTGTTCATGGACTGATAATGTTAAACACCATGGAAAAACAATAACTAACTGAGTTGAATCTACCCATGCTACTTTGAAAAATTAGTTAGGAAATAGTAAGGGGGATTTATGTAGAGATTGAGACTCTATGAACCACATGATTCAAAACTGAAATTCTGGTATCAGATATGAGATGTCGAAGGAGATGTCACGACACTAATATATGAACAATCACCAATATATAAACAAGATAAAAAGTTGTTAACAATAGTAAATAGACACAAGCAATTGTTAACCCAGTTCGGTGCAAACACACCTACGTCCGGGGGCTACCAAGCTAGGAAGGAAATCCACTAAATAAAATTAGTTTGAAGATTCACAACAAACTTTCTCTAGTTTACAATCTTCGCACCTAATCTCTACCCTTGCAATTTCTATCTAAAACACCTTTAGATGTGAGACACCTGTCACTCCCCCTCAATCACAACAGTGATAATAATAGATTAACAAAACATAGAAGACACTCTTCAAAGACAATACTTGATCTTGCTTAAAAGCTTCAATCAAGAACAATGCACTCTTGCTTAAAAGCTTTGAGGGGACAAATTACAACACAAAAACTCAGTCCAATTCACACATCTAGGTGATGAGTGAATGGCTCACAAATAACAATAAGACACGAAGCTAAGACCTTATTCCTTACGCAATGCATTCACTTAACTCTAACTTCTCTGATCTTCAAAATAGGATTGCACAGTCTTTATATAGTAACACTTTGAACGGGTTTGGGCTTTAGTAAAGACTACCTCTGATTTGATAAAATCAAATCAGATAATTCTTCAAATCCTTTCATAATTAACATCATAGAAATAAAACCAAAACAAATTTGATCAAATCAAATCAAATCAAATCACACTTCAAATCTTCTCAAGATTTTCTGTAGAAAATAGCACAAAAGATTTCACAATTACTCCACAAAATATGCAACAGAAACTCTTTTGTATAAGGAAGATTTCCACGCAGATTTGAACCACCAAAAACTCTTAGCACAACAACGCAAAAGGTTATAAAAACACAATAGTCAAAACATATCATTCATACTGAATGTTCTGTTCACAAATGTCAGGATATTGTACTTGACATCATGAACTAAACCATACAACATAATAATAACCACCTGCAGATGTTAAGAACATATGTCAGGACATCCTATAGGACATCTTGTGATATCACCATGTTTTTCCAAAATTGTTGCTAATCAAGAACTAACAAACTCCCCTTTGGAAAATTTTGGCTAAAACATCCAATAGATCACAAGAGCACTTAGAGCATATCAGAGAGCACAGCAGCAGAAACACAAGGAAATCGCTCCCTCCCCCTCAAACCAAAATGTCAGCGAAAAAAGTAAAACTCCCCCTCAACAACATAACCAGCAGTAGTAAAAAAACCTCAATTCTCAATAGCAGCAACTCCTTCTCCCCCTTTTTAGCCATAAACAAGGAACACATACTAAGGGAAACACAATAACATAGAGCAATTAAACAAAACCAAATAGAGTTAAGGGTACAGTGAGAACCTAAATAGTACAAGTCAAAAGCACATTAAGTGCAAGAAGAACAAATTCTGAAACAAAAAAAAAACAATCCATAAACCAAAGAACACCATAGCCAAGCTGATCGCGACTTTCTATGTCTAATACAACCTAACTGTAAGTGCACAGTCTATCGCGTAGTAATAATAGATATCGATCCCACAGGGACTCGTAATCAAACTAGTGTTCTCGGGAGTTACTATGTTTAGCTAGGTAGAATATGTTTAAGGGAAAAAGATTGTCACTAAAAGGGAACTAAGAATACTATTTAGATTATAAATGATTGAATCGATATGTAGTAATTGTGTTCTTCAGGGATTTGATAAGTTACTGGTGTATGAAATAATTTTCAAAGTTTATTTAAGCAAAAAATGGTGATTTGAAGACTCTCGCCTCACGATGGTTATTGACGCTAATCATAATCCTAAGGGCCAAACGTACACTTTCGTATCCCGTTCGGGGTTAAAATTATTTTTTGGAAATCTCTAAGTTCTAATTCATTTTAAAGTGCTTTCGCTGTTATTAAAATGAATGACTAGTGTTTACTATCTGACCTTACCGCAACTTTCGCTTGTTGGTTCGTATCTTAATTAATTTCCCACTTTCGTGGCAAAACTACTTTTAAATAAGTTCTCGCTTTCGCGACGAAGTTTATTCAGTAAATCAATTTTAAACACTCAGACCATAAGTTACTTTTGAAAAGAAAGTTTTTCAACCAGTTGTTATCAAATCCCATTCGAATTATTACTACATATCGATTACCTAAGTTTAGCTAGACATGGATTTGGGAAAGATAAAACATAAATAAAAGCAATAAATAATGATTTGCATTATAATAAAACTGGAATCGATTGAAATGAGAAACCTGTAAATATTCCAATTGGCCTTTGGGCAGATCCTCCACAGATGTTGGCAGGATTCTGATCTCTAATGCCAATTTGATCGTACAGTGAAAGTAGAAATTACAGAAGAATGAAAAATGGAATACAGGAAAGGTAAAGAGAAACAAATAAGAATATTGCTGGAAAATATGCTCTGGAAATAAATTTGGCAGCACTTCGTGGTATGAATGCAGCACATTTTCTGAAGTTCCCTGCTTCCCTTTTTATAGAAGTGGAATCCCAACGGTTATCATTCAAGATGATGGACTTTGAGGCAGATAATTTAGGGAGTAGTGGTCCACTCTGTGGGAATTGGAACTGATTCTTTAACGTGTAATTGAAGTGGGGCGTTTTTGCCTGCATGACGGTCGTCACCCGTGTGACGGTCGTCATGGAGCTGTGACGGTCGTCACATCAGCAAAAACAGCTTCCTGCGCTTTTCATTGTGTTTTCACTCCTTTTTCATCCATATTTCATCTGAGATTGCTTCTTTTCTTCATGTTGCCTTGTTTAGACGTGATCGTTGAATACCTGCAAAACATCAGAGAAATAACACAGAAATAACCCGAAATCGGATCGAAAACGGTTAGACTTTAGTTAAATTATGCATCAAAATATATATACGATTTCGTGTTATCAAACTCCCCTAAGCTTGAATCTTTGCTTGTCCTCAAGTAAAACATGAAAAAGTCGGCAAGCACGAGGCAGCTTCTTTGTTCGCAGAGTTGGGAAAAACCGGGATTCTTGGTAGGAACAAAACGAGTGACATGACGACACTTGACTACAAGTCTTTGGAGGTCTCCTTTTTATGCAAATCGGTCCCAGTCATGCTACTGTAGCTTGGTGTCAAGGTTCTCGCGGCAAGTTCACCCTGTTTGTTCTAGCGCAATCACATTAAGCCCGTTGTCCATACACTTTCATGGCAAGTCAACCTGTTAGTGAATATGATCTCATTTCTTGTTTTTGATCTTCTTCATTGATCATAAGCTTATGTCATTGATTTTTCAATGAGTTTTCGTGTCGTTGGGCTAAGTGCTCGGGTGAGGAACACCTAACTTAGAAGGAAACGTGTCTTATATTTTTGGGCTATTTAGCTCTCTTTTCATGATTTTTCATCTTTTTGGAGATCATACACTTATTTGCATCGGTCGCTCGCTTAGAAGTGTTTTTAGGATGGTGCTGACTGCTAGTATAAACTACTTGGGGTTGAGTTTGCGTAGACACTTGAGACTTTGGTACGCGTAGATAGTGAAACCGACTCGCATAAACCAGAGATCTAAGGTGTCTGGACGATACTGGTTTTGTTAGAACTGTCGTTTCCTCGGAGTTTCAAAACTTGTTTTGAACTCAGGTGCATTCTCGTGGTGCTTTTGCTTTTGAGGAACGAATGAAAGTTTTTGTTTACGTTGAATAATGTGGGGATTGTTTGCGTAACGGGAAAAATGTATAGACGAGCTTTATTTGATAAAAATAGAAAGTGTTTAAATAGAAATTACGAAAGTTCAAAGTGCAGTGGAATGGAAATAAAGAAAATAAAGGAAATTTAGAGTACAGTGGAATAGAAATAAAGGCTCCGCTCCCACACTATCTCGATCAGTGTCCTCACTGATTCTTGAAGCATGCGAGAGGGAGATACAACTGAAAATGAAGATACAAATAACTGAAATATAGTAAACAATGAAGGAAAAAAATGGAAATCTAGTCACGGCCTCTGTCACGTCCGTGATGGCATCCTCTGGCTCTGGCAAGGGCTACTCTGTCCTTGTAACTCATAGCTCCGGTGTGGTAGACGGTGTCTCGGAGTCCTTCGACCTGCAAAGTCAGATTCGCCAGGTTCTCAGTGATAGTAGCTTGGCCGGTTTGAAGTTATTGCATTTGAGTCCGGTGCCAAGCTTCGAACTGGTCAGCTCGCTGATTCTGCTGCTGCAGCATCGCGAGTATCTGTGCCTGCTGGTCTAGGGAGCGGCGGAGGTCCTCTTCTATGTAGTCTGGCACAGGATGATGGCGGCGGCGGCGAGAGGATGTACCTTCGGGAGGAGGAGGCTGCGATGCCTCTGGCTGCTCGGACCTGTCCAACTCAGCTTGGATTTCATCGTCAGAACTGTGAGTGTGATCATGAGTAGGAACAGCGGCAGCAGGAGGGGCAGTGAGGTCGAACAACCAGTTGGTGCGGTCCTCTGGGTGTGTGCCGGTGCGGGACGGAAGGATGATGCTTCGGACGGTCTTGCCACGCACTACCGGATGGTATTTGCCGTCAGCTCGGGATCGGATAAGATGAGAGGCTCTGCAGTGGTCGGTGTCTAGGAACACCGAGGGGATGGAATGGAGGTGCTGGAGGCGGTCGCCAAGGTTCAGCCCAAGTGCAATAGCAGTGACAATCCTGCCAAAGTAGAATGGCTTCGAGCCACGGTTGCAGTTGGCCTGAATATGAGCCAGCAGAAACGGAGCAGCGTTGACAGGTTCATTGTTGAAGACGCAATGAAGAAAGAAGAGCTCTTTCGAGTTCACTTTGTGGTTGCTGTCTCTGGCGAAAATAGTGTTACTCAACGCTCTGTGAAAGTACCAGATGGTTGGGTTATGGATATGAGTGGCGTGCAGGGAGTCCCAACCATCGGCATTGATGTCGGTCAACTGATACCACAACGCGAAAGCTTCGTGTTGGAACTGATCGGTGATGCGGCGGTGAGCGTTGTCGCCGCGAGGTAGCTGTAGAATGCTGGCAATCTGATTTTGGTGCATCTGATAGTTGACGCCAAACATCCGGAAGCAAGCGGCACCTGAGTGCTGGTTAAGTTCGCCGCTGCTTGTGACGTAAGTGAACGAACTCAAGAACTCAAGAGTGAGTTGTTCGTACGTTGGTTGTGGGTTGGTGCAGAGGTTCCAGATGCCTGCTCTTTGAAGCATCCAGGTTACACCTTCAAGGAGTCCGAGCTCCATAAGCGAAGGAATGTGTGGATAATGAGTCGGCTGGAGCGACCTTTGATGAAATGCGATGTAGTTTTCTCGTTGTCTTTCGCCTAAGTCTCCTTCACTGAAGGTAATGTTGCTGATATCTGGGGTTTCTGCATTCCTTGCCATTGTTGGAAGATGGAGAGGTTTCTGAAGATTGGGTTTTTCTGCAGAAAGGGAAGAACTGACTGAAGTGTTGTTTGAAGGTTAAAATTTTGAAGTTGAAATATAGAGTTCAATGTGGGGAGGACGAAAATTTGTAGTGGGGTAGAAGTTAGGATGATTGGAAGTGGTAATGGGGGAAGTGGAAGAGAACACGAACCCTGTTTTATCAGATATCAGTTTTTGAATGCGTGACGGTCGTCACATAGGTGTGATGGTCGTCACCCGTGTGACGCTCGTCATGAAGCTGTGACGGTCGTCACAGCAGCAAAATCTGCAGAACGCAGAATTTTGCTCTGAGGGCGTTCTCGTAGTGACTTTAAGGCTTAGTAATGATACGGCAATGTAATTTAACAGCTAACAAACAATGAAGAATGCGAAAACAGAATAAAAACTAGAATTGAAATAACATAAAATTGGAATGATTGTATGTAGTACATAAAGAAAACTAACAATGCGAAAAATCCAAATAATTAAATGAAACTAAACTAGACTAAACTAAACTAAAACTACTGCTAAGAACTAGTATCTAGTCTTTTCGTGTCTTCAACTCATCGAACTTCCGTGCGTAGTAGTCGAGTTGGTCGCAGACTAAATCCATGAAGCCTACCAGTTCGCTGTGCATGCTTGCGATGTCAGCTTTTACATTAGTCAGAGCTGTATCAACGTCGTCCAATCTGAGTAAAACGGTATCCATTTTGTCGGTGGTCTCCTCAGGGATAGGCTCAGGATAACTGTTGTAGCGTGGAGGAGTCGTAGGGTCTACTTCAGCTTCGGATACAGCATCCTCATAGTACATATAGTCGTGTGCCTCAGAGATGTGGTCACTGTCATACATATAGTTCTGTGGTGTTGACTGTGGTGAAGGTGGTCCCATAGGCTCATCCAATTCATAGAGCCAGTTGTCCTTGTTGTGGATACTTGTCATCAGATGATCAGGCAGTGTGAATAGCTGTACTGGTTTTTCGTTAATGAGGTACTCATACGGTTCAGGTCCCATAGTTCCTAAGATGCGCCTGTTAAAGCAGAATTGTATGTTCATGGGTCGGATGGTGCCAAAACGAGTGCTGGCATTTAAGTGGAATCTAAGGCCAAGCTCGTAGGCAATCATTGTTACTAGGCCTCCTATAAGAATAGGTGTCTGAGGTTCCAGCGTGAGGCGTTTGAAAGATCTCATCATGAAAGGCACTGCATTTACTGTCCGTCCCTGAGAAGCACAGAACATGATGAATAACTCCTCTTTAGATACTGCAGTAATATTTTCTTCTTTTCCAAATAAGGTGTGAGCTAGTATCTTATGGAAGTATCTGAAGGCTGGGTTATGAATGTCATCATTATACATTCTGTCTGGTTCAGGGTGATAGTCGCCTGTGATTCTACCCCAGAATTGATCGAGTTGAAAATCAATATCGTCATCTTCTGCACTGATGAACACATGCGGTCCGCTAGGAAATCCTAGGAGGTTAGCTAGTGACATTTGGCTGTGGGTTTCGTCCATTCCAAACAATCAGAAGGTAATCAGCTCTGTGCTGGATCCAAAACCATAGTTGGGTATGTATCTGAAAGAACTAAGGAATTCATAGGTAAGATCCTTATAGGTAGCGAAACGTGTTTTCAGAGCAGTGTTCTCCCAATCCAGTTGATTGAACAGGTATTGAATGCTATCTGTGATCCCTAGTTTATCCATAGTAGCCTTATCATAATACAGCGTTAAGGCGAATTCTCTTTCGGTCAGTGCCGCAAATCTTGCCTTTTGAGCTAGTCCTCGGAAGTGAACCTTTGTGAAGTCGTATTCGGCCACACTCGCAGGTAATTCGGAGAAAACAGAAGGAATGTTTTGAAGGCTTTTTAAAAATCCTGAAAAAGTTTAAGACAGGAAATTGAAGTCAGGATTTTTAGAAACGAAAAGCGGTAGAAACAAAAAGACAAAAGAGAAAAAAATAAAATAGAATATGAAAACAAACGAAAGTAGAGAGTAGTAGTAATTATAAGTTTAGAATTTTTGTTGGATTTTCAAAGTGGACTTTTAAAGAAAAATGAAATGCAATAACGAGGGAAATTTGGGTTGCCTCCCAGTAAGCGCTGTTTTTAATGTCTAAAGCCTGACGATAGCTTGGTGAGAAGCTATTCGGGTGTCTGAGCTGGAAGCTCAAGCAATGTTATATTGCTGACTTGAGGACTGTTGTCGTTCTTATTGTAATGTTTTAGACGTTGCCCGTTTACGATAAATGGTGCATTCGTCTTATCGGTAATTTCAACAGCTCCACTCTGAAGTACTTTAGTCACTTCATAAGGTCCGAACCACCTAGATTTTAGTTTACCTGGGAAGAGTTTTAATCGTGAATTAAAGAGCAATACGATGTCTCCCACACTGAATTGTTTCCTGACTGAACGTTTATCATGCCACTTTTTAGTTCGTTCTTTGTAGATACGGGCATTTTCGTAAGCGTCTAATCGGAGTTCTTCCAACTCGTGTAAGTTCAAGATTCGCTTTTCTCCTGCCTCAGTGTAGTTGAAGTTGAGTGTCTTAATGGCCCAGAAGGCCTTATGTTCTAATTCTACAGGGAGATGGCAGGATTTACCGTAAACTAATTTGTAGGGGGTGGTTCCTATTGGTGTCTTAAATGCGGTCCTATAAGCCCATAAAGCTTCTTGTAGCTTCTGCGACCAATCTTTCCTTGAGGTAGCGACAGTCTTTTCCAAGATCTGTTTTATTTCTCTGTTCGAGACCTCTACTTGTCCGCTAGTTTGCGGATGATAGGGTGTAGCTACTCGGTGTCGGACTCCATATCTAGAGAGAAGTTTATCGAATATTCGTGATATGAAGTGAGATCCGCCGTCACTAATGACGAGTCTTGGTACACCGAATCTAGGGAAGATTGTGTTTTTGAAGAGTTTGATTACTACTCGTGCGTCGTTCGTTGGAGCAGCTATGGCTTCTATCCATTTAGACACGTAATCGACAACGACGAGTATGTAGTTATTACCAAAAGAAGGTGGGAATGGTCCCATGAAATCTATTCCCCAGACGTCGAAGATTTCTACCTCTAAGATTCCTTTCTGATGCATTTCATCGCGTCGTGAGATGTTGCCAGTTCGTTGGCATCGATCGCACTTTTGCACGGCGATGTGAACGTCTTTCCAGAGATTAGGCCAGAATAAGTCGGCTTGAAGAATCTTAGCGCACGTCTTGGATGTACTAGCATGAACACCATACGGTGCTGAATGGCATTGGAAAATAATATTTTCTATTTCTTCCTCTGGGACACAGCGACGATATATGTTGTCGGCCCCTCTCTTGAAGAGTAGAGGTTCGTCCCAATAATAGTGTTTCAGATCGTGGAAGAATTTCTTCTTTTGCTGATAAGTAAGATCCGGTGGAAGCACGCCCACAGCGAGGTAATTAACGATGTCAGCATACCAAGGTAATGTGACTTGGGCATAGACGGCTTCTACGACTTTTTCGAATTCTGGATCTTCCGAGATTGAGTTGGGTGTGTCACTTTCTAATTTGGCTATCAGAAGTTCATACGGGAAATCGTCATTTATCGGTACTGGTTTGTGTTTGATGTCTTCTATTCGGGATAAGTGATCTGCAACAACGTTCTCGGTTCCTTTCTTATCTTTGATTTCTAAGTCAAACTCTTGTAATAACAGGATCCATCTCAATAGTCTTGGTTTGGCATCCTTTTTGCTTATTAGGTACCTTATGGCAGCGTGGTCTGTGTATATGATAATTTTTGCTCCTACTAAGTAAGAACGGAATTTGTCAAGCGCAAATATAACTGCTAGAAGTTCCTTTTCTATGGTAGCGTAGTTCATTTGGGCAGGATCTAAGGTTCTACTGGCATAGTAGATGGCATGGAGTTTCTTGTCCTTCCTTTGTCCTAGAACTGCGCCTACAGCATAATCACTCGCATCGCACATGATTTCGAACGGTAGTCGCCAATCGGGTGGTTGCATGATTGGTGCGGTGATAAGGGCTGATTTCAACGTTTCGAATGCTTTTAAACAGTCGTCGTCGAAGACGAACTCATCATCTTTCATTAACAGGCCGGTCAGAGGTTTTGTGATTTTCGAGAAATCTTTATAAATCTTCTGTAGAAGCCGGCATGTCCTAGAAAACTCCGTATTTCTCGTACGGATTTTGGAGGTTGGAGATCTTTTATAATCTCTATTTTAGCTTTGTCTACCTCGATTCCTCTATCTGATATGACATGTCCTAGAACTATTCCTTGTCGGACCATAAAATGGCATTTTTCCCAATTTAGGACGAGGTTTACTTTTACGCAACGTTCTAATACCATTTCTAAGTTTTGTAGGCATCCTTCGAAACTTTGTCCACATACCGAGAAATCGTCCATAAATACTTCCATGATGTCGTCTATGAAATCTGCGAAGATTGCCATCATGCATCTTTGGAAGGTTGCTGGAGCGTTACAGAGTCCGAACGGCATTCGGCGGTAAGCAAAAGTACCATAAGGACAGGTGAATGTAGTCTTTTCTTGGTCATCAGGATGGATGGGAATTTGGAAGAATCCTGAGTAACCATCTAGATAGCAGAAGTATGAGTGTTTGGCTAATCTTTCCAACATTTGGTCTATGAAGGGTAACGGGAAGTGATCTTTGCGCGTAGCCTTGTTAAGCTTTCTATAGTCAATGCACATCCTGCTTCCAGTCACGACTCTTTTTGTTATTGATTCGCCTTTTTCGTTTTTAACTACTGTGACTCCTCCTTTCTTCGGTACAACATGAACTGGGCTGACCCATTCACTATCGGAGATCGGATAGATGATTCCTGCATCTAGTAATTTCTTTACTTCATCTCTGACTACAGTGCTCAGGATGGGGTTCAGTCTCCTCTGATGCTCTCGAGAGGTTTTAGAGTCTTCCTCTATTGTAATTCGATGCATACAGATCGAAGGGCTTATACCTTTTAGATCGCTTATGTTATAGCCTAACGCGGTGGGGTACTTCTTTAGGACTTCTAATAGCTTTTTGGTTTCTGGTTGTCCTAAGTCGGCGTTGACTATCACTGGTCTTTTTAGTTCATCGTCTAGAAATTCATATCTAAGGTTTTTGGGTAGTGTTTTAAGTTCTAAAGATGGGTTTTTCGGACCTGGCATATGGTTTGGGGTCAGCGCTAAGCTTTCGCTTAGGCTGTCGTCTTTATACGGTTTACGCCAATTATCGTCTTCAGAAATATCGGGTATTTGAATCTTTATTATTTCTGAATACGTGGTCTCTTCATTTTCAAGTTCTCTTATGCATTCGTCGATTTCGTCTACTAAATAGCAGGTATCGTCTATTGCTGGTGCTTGTAAGAACTTGGTGAGAATGAACTCTATCTTTTCTTCTCCTACTTCGAATGTTAGCCTTCCTTTCTTCACGTCTATAATCGCTCCGGCTGTAGCTAGGAACGGTCTTCCTAGGATAATTGGGGTTACAGTGTCCTCCTTGATGTCCATGATTATGAAGTCGGTTGGGATGTAGAATTGTCCTATGCGTACTGGAACGTTTTCCAGTATTCCGACTGGGTATTTTACTGATCGGTCAGCTAATTGTACGGACATTTTGGTTGGTCTGAGGTCTCCCATATTCAGCTTTTTGCATATAGATAAGGGCATAACACTGATACTGGCTCCTAAATTGCATAGAGCTTTGTCTATTACGAACTTTCCTATGACGCAGGGTATGGAGAAACTACCTGGGTCTTTTAATTGAGGAGGCATGCGGTTTTGAATAATAGCGCTACACTCTGCAGTAAGTGTAACTGTTTCATTATCCTCGATCTTTCTCTTATTCGACAGGATTTCTTTGAGAAATTTAGCGTATGACGGCATTTGATTTATCGCTTCGGTAAAAGGGATAGTAATATTCAGCTGTCTAAGGAGCTCTACAAATTTCTTAAACTGTCCTGAAGTTTTGGAGTTTATTAATCTTTGCGGGTAAGGAATAGGTGGTTTATATGGCGCTGGAGGTGCTTGAGTTTTTTCACTTGCGGTATCCTCCTTCTCGTTGTCTTCCTTCTTCTCTAACTCGGATTCCTTCTCTGCTTGTTCAGTTGGTTTTTGTTGCATGGCTGAGTTTTCGGTCCTCGGATCGATCGGTTCGTCCAATTCTTTTCCACTTCTTAGTATTACAACATTTGCTTGGCCTTTTGGATTCTGTTCGGGTTGTCCAGGAAATGTGCCAGCTGGTGCGGCAGCAGAGGCTTGTTGTTGAGCCACTTGTGATATCTGAGTTTCTAACATTTTGTTGTGGGTGACTAAAGCGTCTACTTTTCCTGTTAATTGTTTAATTTGCTCGCTAGTGTGTATGTTTTGATTCAGGAATTCTTTGTTTGTTTGAGCTTGAGTTGCTATGAATTTTTTCATCATCAATTCGAGGTTTGATTTCCTAGGTGCATTCTGAGCAGCAGGTTTCTGATATCCTGGCGGAGCAGTAGGCATTTGCAATGCATTTTCGCTTTTGTAAGAAAAGTTTGGATGATTTCGCCAACCTGGGTTGTAGGTATTTGCGTAGGGATTTCCTTGAGCATAATTTACCTGGTCTGGTGGGATTCCAGCTAGCAATGGGCATTCGGGTGCATTATGAGTGGTGCTTCCGCATAACTCGCAATTTGGAGTTACTGCAGCGACAGTTGCAGTGGGGTTAACGGTCAAACTATCAATCTTTTGTGCTAGAGCATCTACTTTAGCATTGAACTTTTCAAGGCTGCTGATCTCGTACATCCCACCTTTCGCTGTGGTTTTCTCAGTTGGAGTGCGTTCACCTCCCCATTGGCAATGGTTTTGTGACATGTTTTCTATTAATTGATAGGCTTCATCGTATGGCTTATCCATAAGTGCACCGCCCGCGGCAGCGTCTATTGTCAATCTAGTATTGTATAGAAGCCCATTATAGAAAGTATGGATTGTCACCCAGTCTTCTAGACCGTGGTGAGGACATGTTCTCATCATATCTTTGAATCGTTCCCATGCTTCGTAAAGAGATTCAGTATCTTTCTGTCGAAATCCGTTGATTTGAGCTCTAAGCATAGCAGTTTTGCTTGGCGGAAAATATCTCGCTAAGAAGACGTTCTTCAATTGCTCCCACGTCGTAACGGAGTTGGATGGTAACGATTGTAACCATGTCCACGCTCTGTCTCTAAGAGAGAATGGGAAAAGACGAAGTCTTATCGCGTCTGGAGTTACTCCATTTGCTTTCACTGTGTCCGCGTATTGTACAAACTTCGTTAGATGTTCGTTCGGATCCTCAGTTGCGTTTCCTGAGAATTGGTTTTGTTGTACAGCCTACAACAATGATGGTTTCAGCTCAAAATCATTTCGGGTAATAGCTGGGGCAGCAATGCTACTTCTAGGCTCCATCTGAGATGGTGTAGCGTATGCCTTCAGCGGTTTATTTGGAGGTCCTTCAGCCATCTCTGGTTCTTCTTCTTCTGATTTGGGAATGGGAGTGAGAGGTTCGGGAGTGTTATGTTTGAGTTGTTTGAGTTGGTACTCAATGATTCTACTTCTTAAATGTAAGAAGCGTTCTAGTTCTGCGACTGAAGGTTTTACGATATCGCCTTGCGGGCGATTACTTGGCATACAATCGACAAAACTAGTAAAGGAAAAATGAAAATTGTTAACCTAGTCTATACGGCGTAACAGAAGGTTACACTATTGGCTAAACGGGTCCCCGGCAACGGCGCCAAAAACTTGATCGCGACATTCTATGTCTAATACAACCTAACTGCAAGTGCACAGTCTATCGCGTAGTAATAATAGATATCGATCCCACAGGGACTCGTAATCAAACTAGTGTTCTCGGAAGTTACTATGTTTAGCTAGGTAGAATATGTTTAAGGGAATAAGATTGTCACTAAAAGGGAACTAAGAATACTATTTAGATTATAAATGATTGAATCGATACGTAGTAATTGTGTTCTTCAGGGATTTGATAAGTTACTGGTGTATGAAATAGTTTTCAAAGTTTATTTAAGCAGAAAATGGTGATTTGAAGACTCTCGCCTCACGATGGTTATTGACGCTAATCATAATCCTAAGGGCCAAACGTACACTTTCGTATCCCGTTCGGGGTTAAAATTATTTTTTGGAAATCTCTAAGTTCTAATTCATTTTAAAGTGCTTTCGCTGTTATTAAAATGAATGACTAGTGTTTACTATCTGACCTTACCGCAGCTTTCGCTTGTTGGTTCGTATCTTAATTAATTTCCCACTTTCGTGGCAAAACTACTTTTAAATAAGTTCTCGCTTTCGCGACGAAGTTTATTCAGTAAATCAATTTTAAACACTCAGACCATAAGTTACTTTTGAAAAGAAAGTTTTTCAACCAGTTGTTATCAAATCCCATTCGAATTATTACTACATATCGATTACCTAAGTTTAGCTAGATATGGATTTGGGAAAGATAAAACATAAATAAAAGCAATAAATAATGATTTGCATTATAATAAAACTGGAATCGATTGAAATGAGAAACCTGTAAATATTCCAATTGGCCTTTGGGCAGATCCTCCACAGATGTTGGCAGGATTCTGATCTCTAATGCCAATTTGATCGTACAGTGAAAGTAGAAATTACAGAAGAATGAAAAATGGAATACAGGAAAGGTAAAGAGAAACAAATAAGAATATTGCTGGAAAATATGCTCTGGAAATAAATTTGGCAGCACTTCGTGGTATGAATGCAGCACACTTTCTGAAGTTCCCTGCTTCCCTTTTTATAGAAGTGGAATCCCAACGGTTATCATTCAAGATGATGGACTTTGAGGCAGATAATTTAGGGAGTAGTGGTCCACTCTGTGGGAATTGGAACTGATTCTTTAACGTGTAATTGAAGTGGGGCGTTTTTGCCTGCATGACGGTCGTCACAAGGTGTGACGGTCGTCATGGAGCTGTGACGGTCGTCACATCAGCAAAAACAGCTTCCTGCGCTTTTCATTGTGTTTTCACTCCTTTTTCGTCCATATTTCATCTGAGATTGCTTCTTTTCTTCATGTTGCCTTGTTTAGACGTGATCGTTGAATACCTGCAAAACATTAGACAAATAACACGGAAATAACCCGAAATCGGATCGAAAACGGTTAGACTTTAGTTAAATTATGCATCAAAATATATATACGGTTTCGTGTTATCACAAGCATCTTCAATTTTCTTCCTCAGACCCAGAACTCTCATCTTCATCATCAGTTGTAGATCTAGAAGCATGATCACAAGTCTTCTCACCTGAGACAGAAACTTCTTCATCTTCCTCTTCCTGAGCATCAACAATCTCCATATTATCTTCTTCATTCTGTTCCAGACCTCTTATTATCAGAGCTTCCAACTTAATTTTCCTTGCATTAGCCACACTAATAAACTTTCCCAATTCCCTGCATGTCTCCTTTAATTCCTTGATAATCCCAGTCTTTGTAGTGGATGTCTTCTCAGAAGATGTCAAAACAATGTCTAGGACATGTCTTCCTGCAAACAGCTTATAGTGGAGAGACAATATAGAGTCCCTTTTGTAACACCCATTTTATTTATTTAGTTATTTTGGTGTTATTTTAATTATTTTATGTGGGTGTGGCCTTAGGTGGGGTGTGTTTGATGTGTTGTAGGTGATCATCCTTGATATGTAAGGATTAGTCGTGGTGACGTGGAGGGAGTATGATAATATAATAATTAATAGTAATATTGGTGGTATTATTATTATTATTATTATTATTATTATTATTATTATTATTATTATTATTATTATTCGTATTAATAATATTATTTTGGTGGAATATTATTATTATTATTCATATTATTACTATTATTACGAATATTATTATTAGTGGGAGAATAATATTTGTAGTATTATTATTATTGGATTTAAATAATAAAGTAAGAAATAAGCGATTAAAGGAAATAGAGAAGTTTTTTGGAAAGGGAGGAGAACACGATAAACTGCCAGAGAAAGGATTTTGGGAGAAGAGAAAGGAAGTTACGATAAACAGTTTTGGGAGAAAAAGTGAGAAGAAGAACAAGGAGGAAGAGAAGGAGGCTAGGGTTGTCAATCCTTCAAGATCCTTCAACGATTGAGCAATTAACCGAGGTAAGGGGGGAGAAACGGATTGGGATGGTATTTACATGAAATTGAGTAGAGGGGATTCCTTAACCCCGTAGGTATTATGATGAATATGTTTGAATTGTTGTCATGATGTTGATTGTTGTTGTTTATGGTGAAATTTATGTATATGATGATACGTTGATGATTTGTTGTTACCACTGATGAAGGGGTGTTGTTGTTAGTGAGTTCCTATATAACCTTTGTGGTTTGGATAATGACCATGAGTATTAGTGAGGTTTTGTATAACCTCTGTGACTTTGGCAGTGACCATGATATAGGTTTTGGGGTATAAGTCCTACAGTAATAATATGAGCATGAAATAGGTTCCGAGAGGAAAATTAAGGAGCATATAGGTTTTGAGTAACTCTGAGAGTGTCGGTAAAGTATCTGATGTTGGTATTAGAGTAAGAATTATAGGTCGATTGACAAGTATGATGTTATGGTCTGTGATACTGATAGAATAGGAGATAGAGGTAGCATATTAGGCTTGGAATTAACTAAGATAGCATTGTAGAACAGTGGAGATTTTGGGGTATCGCAGCATTCGCTGGGTTTCGCCTGGCGAGTGTTGGCGAAGGTTCGCCTGGCGAAGGTTAGCGAGGGTTCGCCTGACGAGTAATTCCAAATAAACTCCCAGACCTAAAGGGTATAAAGTTCACCTGGAGAATGTGGCCAGCGAGGCTTCGCCAGCAGGTTCGCCTGGCGAGCCATAGCGAGCATTCGCTGTGGGGCTTCGCCTGGCAAATGAACCAGCGAATGCGACAGCAGAATATGGTTTTGGTACTGTGTTGCCTTGTGCATTAGCCTTGTAGGATCCCTTTGATCATGATAAGTGTAGGGATGATGGGATGGATAATGAAGGGTGCATAGACGGTGATCGGAAGTGAATTCCGTATTGTTTGAATTAAGTGTATGATTGGTGAAAGTGTGTATGATATGGAGTATCGTGAGGTGATCATTATGATCGTGTGTACCCGATTGTTGGGGTATGAGTATACCTGCTGCTGGAGGGTGAACCTTTATTTATATGTGGACTAAATGATATAGTTGATTGGTGTATGCTATATGTATGCATGTGATGAATAGATACTTGGTGCTAATAGGTGAATTACATAGTGTTGAATGTAAATAAAATAATTAGATTGATGTGGGAGATGTGCGAGGCACGGTGAGTTGATCAGGAGGACCGTAAAGAGTTAACTTAGTTAATACAAATGAGTGGTATATAATAGATATATGAGGTAAGATGGTGTGGGCAGTAGGATCGTGTATATTAAGATGAATTAACATAATGGACTAGCGTTGGACGGTGGAATCTTATAGTGATTGAACTAAATCGTGGTAATAGATTGGTGTGTAGTATGTATGGGATACGGTGGTAGGATCGGGGGGAATCGTGTAGCTTTGATTAAAGCAATTACTTGATTAGGAGATGTACGAATGACGTACAGTGATGGGATCAGGGAGATCGTGTGAACTTAATTATAATAATAGTTCGATGTGTAAGCATGTATGATGTATGGTGATGCGATCACTGGATCGTGTGCACTTAGTGTGCTTGTGTTGAATTGTGTGCATTTGGTGTCATGCATATTATGAAGTGTTGGTGGAACGAGTCATTGCTCGATGGAGTGTATGTGATCCATTCGTATTCCTTTGAGTGGGGAATTGGTGGGGACAGATCATGGCCAAGGGTGGGTGTATGTGATCTATCCGGGTTCACATAGAATGAACCAATGAGTCGGTACCGCATGCATGGTGTTGCGTTGCATATTTGCATTATGATGTATTATGTTGATTGGTGGACTATATGTCGTGTTTGGTGAATGTTGGGTGATGATTGATATGACTGTTGTAGTTACTACCTTTATTTCATGTATGTAATTACTGATATATTTTGATCATGTTTTCTCACCCTTTTGCTGTTGTTGTGGTCTGTGCTTCTTCGGAAGTGCAGATAATCCAAGTACTTAGCTAGGTTGGATGTGTGTGTGCCAGTCGAGTCTTAGGATGCTCTGATACGTAGCACGAGACTTGGGTGTTTTTAGTTGTTTTTGTTGAACTTATTTCTTTTCCTGTGACGTATCACGAATTTGATGTATTTTGTTATATGAACAATTTCCGCTGTATTTTGGTGAAAACATTTTTAATGAAGTATGTGTTGGATTTTTATGATGTGATATCCCACTTTGGGTGGAAGAACTCTGATGTTTATTTATAATGTTTATATTTTAATGGATTTGGAAAGTGGGGTGTTACACCTTTTGCAGGCCACACCATTTCTTGAGAGAATCCCAGGGTATTGGCTCAAAATAATCCCACAGATCAGAGAGGGGAAAGCAATGGGTAGCTTAACAACATTAGTGGTGGCATGCTTCACAATTTGATCAAAGATGCAACTTCCATAGTCAAGCTTAACCTTGGTCCCAACAGCAAAAATAAATCTTCCTAGACCAACAGCAATGGTTGAAGTGTGATTTGTAGGTACCTAGTTGGCTGCACCAATCCTATACAGGATGGCATACTTCATACTTAGTTGGCCAGCATATAATTTACCTTTTGAGGGCCATGTAGTAACTTGATTAGCAGTTATCACCTTGCAAACCTGATTGTTTGTATCCTCCAATTCACCAGCCTTTTCCTCAATCCTACCTAAAAACCTGTTAATCACATCAGCAGAAAACTCCACACATCTTCCTCTCATAAACACCTTCATGAATTCCTTGCTCTTTTTGTCAGTAATGTCTTCAGGAATATTCATAATGAATTCCTTAACTAGCATATCATAGCATTTTGAGAACCCAACCACAATTTTTATCAGCCCAACATCAGAGATTAGTTTCATGACTTCCTTGATTTCAAGAGCACCCTTGCCTAATTCTCTCTCCAAAGAAATTCTTCTTTGATACACAAATTTCCACTTTGCCACATTGTCAATGGAGTGGAAAGACACATTGTCTAGAGGAGCAGCAAGTACAATATCCGTTGCTTTCTTTTTAGCAGATCTTTTTTACAAGAGTGATGTCCTGGACATCATCTTCAACATCTTCATCAGATTTAGTTTCTGACCTAGCTTTTCTTTTCTTAGAGACAGGAGTGACTTTGCTCCAAGATTTAGCGGGACCAACATCAGTTTTCTTCTTATTACTCTTAGAGGGAGATTAATCAATCACAGATTTACCTTTTCTAGTCTTCAGCCTTTTTGCAATTCCAGGAGCCACATTCTTTATTAATTCGTCATCAGATGGAACACTATCAAGGTCCACCACAACATCAGAAACATTTACCTTCTTCTTACTTTTGTTTTCCATACCAGAGGTACCAACATCTTCATTAGCATCACCTTCCACTCTTCCTTCTTTGAGCACAGAGTTAGCTAACTTGTGCAGATTATCAGTGTTAGGGTTCTTCTCAGAATGAGAGTCATCAACATCTTTTTCTTCACCATGGCTAGCAACAATAGCGTGAGTAGCATTCATACGAGACAGAGGGATAGAAATCCCAGGGACATTATGGCCTCCACACAGAACCTTAGTAACTAACTTCCTAATGGCTTTATCAACATAAGCATTACCCTCTTTGTTCCTATTTTCAGTTGTAGAATCAAAAGAAGTATCATAAGATTTACCTTTAGAGGCCTGTTTGGAGCCGCTTGCATGTGTGGCTTTGGATTTTATCACTTCAGCATCGTGGCATGGAACCATGGCAAGAGGAGCTACATCAAGCACGTCCTCAAACGAGATGCTCATAGGTTGAGCCTTTGTCTTAGAATCAGAGGTAGAGGATTTGGACGAAGTTGAATCACGTTTTGGAGACATCTTGAGATTTTTGTGAGTGGGAGAATAGGTTTCAAGAAGAGGTTTAAGCAGAGACAGGGGTTCAAGCAGAAAATCTGTGAAGGTATGGGAGGTGAACGGGTAGTTGAGGTGAAAAGTATTATTAGGGTAGCGTGTGGAAGTGACTTTAAAAGTGTTTTAAAATAATGAGTAATGTTGAGACATCTTTATTTTTGGAAAATACCACCCTTTTTGAATGATATTCCGAGCAAGAAATAATTGCTACAAATCCTTATAAATGCAAATCCCTAATTCCCCTCTTAAAATTTCAAATTGATTAGCATCTAATGCCTTAGTGAAGATATCAGCCAACTGTTTTTCTATAGTAACATGCTCCAAAGTGATGATTTTATCTTCAACAATCTCCCTTATAAAATGATGATGGATATCAATATGCTTGGTTATGCTGTGTTGAATAGGGTTTTTGGATATGTTTATAGCACTTAAGTTGTCACAATATAATGTCATGACATCTTGTGTGACATTATTTTCAATCAACATTTGTTTCATCTAAACCAGTTGGGACTAGCTACTCCCAGCAACTATATACTCAGCTTTTGCAGTAGATAGAGAGACACAATTTTGCTTCTTGCTGAACCATGATATGAGATTGTTTCCCAAAAAGAAGCAAACTCCTGATATTCTTTTCCTATCATCAGCACTTCCAGCCTAATCAGCATCACAACCAAACAACACACAACCAGATCCATGAGTGTATAGCATTCCATACTCACTTGTTCCATTAATATATTTCAAAATCCTCTTGACTTGATTGATATGACTCACCTTGGGTTCATCTTAATATCTAGCACATACACCCACAACAAAGGCAATGTCAGGCCTGCTTGCTATAAGATATAACAAGCTCCCTATCATACTTCTATAGAGACTTTGATCCATATTAACACCCTTTTCATCTTTAGACAACTTAAGATGGGTAGGTGCAAGTGTTCTCTTATGATTGGAATTCTCCATCCCAAACTTCTTAACTATATTCCTGGCATATTTACTCTGAGATAAGAATATAGAATCTTCCATCTGTTTAACTTGCAACCCAAGAAAATAGGTTAATTCACCAACAAGGCTCATTTCAAATTCTGACTGCATTTGCTGGACAAAATGTTGAACCATCTCATCGGACATCCCACCAAACACAATATCATCAACATATATTTGAGAGATCATGAGTTTTCCTCCTTCTTCCTTGATAAACAATGTCTTATCTATGCCATCTTTTCTGTATCCATTATCAACAAGGAATTCTGTTAGTCTTTCATACCAAGCTCTAGGAGCTTGCTTCAGTCGATACAGAGCTTTCTTCAACTTAAAAACATGATTTAGAAAATTCGGATCAATGAATCCCTTAGGTTGTTCGACATAGACTTCCTCATTTAGGTATCCATTTAAGAAGGCACTCTTAACATCCATCTGAAGCAGCTTAATTTTCAGAATGCAGGCAACTCCCAGAAGCAATCTGATAGATTCAAGGCGAGCTACAGGAGCAAAAGTTTCATCAAAGTCAACCCCTTCAATCTGAGTGTATCTTGTGCAACCAGTCTGGCTTTGTTCCTGGTGACCACTACTTTTTCATCAGACTTATTCTTGTAAACCCATTTTGTTCCAATCACATTTGTTCCTTCAGGCCTTGGCACAAGATCCCATACTTCATTTCTCTTTAATTACCCTAGCTCTTCTTGCATGGAATTTATCCAAAATTCATCAGTTAGTGCTTCTTTGATATTTTTTGGCTTAATTTTAGACACAAAACAAGAACTTGAAATGACTTCTCTTGATCCAGTAGTAACCCCCTTATTTAGATCACCTATGATGAGATCCATATGATGGTCTTTCTGAATTCTGGTAGAGGATCCTTTGTTAATTGTTTCATGTTCAGGTTCTGTATTGGCAGGATTGAGATCAATGTCTTTGTTTGCAGCCTCTGCTGAGGTATCAAGGGATGTTCCAACATCTTCTGGAACATCAGTCTCCTTATGCACATCATCAACCACAACATTTATGGACTCCACCATAGTTTTAGTTTTGGAGTTGAATACTCTATAGGCTCTGTTGTTAGTAGAATAGCCCAAGAATATTCCTTCATCACTCTTTGGATCCACCTTTCTTCTTTGGTCACAATTTGCCAATATGTAGGATTTGCTTCTAAACACATGGAAGTATTTGACAGTAGGTTTTCTTCCCTTCCATATTTCATACAAGGTGGTCATGGTTCCTGCTCTCAAAGCCACTCTATTATGAATATAGCAGGCAGTGTTCATAGCTTCAGCCCAGAAGTGGTAAGGCAATTTCTTTGCATGGATCATAGCTCTAGCAGATTCTTGGATAGTTTTATTCTTTCTTTCCACAACTCCATTTTGCTGTGGAGTAATGGGAGAAGAGAAATCATGGTTAATCCCTTCAGATGAACATAATTCACCAAATTTTTGATTTTCAAATTCCTTCCCATGATCACTCCTGATTCTAACAACCTTGCTCTCCTTTTCTCTTTGAATTTTTTGATAGAGATATTGAAACACATCAAACACTTCAGATTTTTCTCTTATAAAATTCACCCAAGTGTATCTGGAAAAATCATCCACCACCACATAGGCATACTTCTTTCTACCAAGACTCTCCACCTGCATAGGTCCCATTAAGTCCATGTGGAGGAGTTCCAACACTTTTGAAGTAGTGAGATGTTGGATCTTCTGGTGTGACATCCTAGTTTGCTTTCTAATTTGGCTTTCACCATAGACTTTTCCTTCTTCAATCTTTAGCTTGGGAATTCCTCTAACAGCTTCCATAGAGATGATATTCTTCATTCCTTTTAGATGCAAATGACCAAGTTTCTGGTGCTACAATTTCACTTCATCTTCTTTGGCTAGAGCATATTTAGAATCTTGAGTAACCCATGGGTAGCAGTTGTCCTTAGATTTGACTCCCTTCATGATCACTTCACTCTTTTCATTTGTAACCAAGCATTCAAATTTAGTGAAGTTGACATTGAGTCATTGATCACACAGTTGACTGATGCTAATTAATTTTGCAGTTAATCCTTTAACCAGCAACACATTGTCAAGGTTTGGAACTCCTGATCAGTTCAATTTTCCAACCCCCTTGATTTCACCCTTGACTCCATCCCCAAAAGTCACATAGCTAGTAGAATGAGATTTGATGTCTACTAACATATTTTTAATTCCTGTCATGTGTCTGGAGCACCCACTGTCAAAATACCAATCTTCCTTAGTTGAGACTTTGAGGGACATATGAGCTATCAAGCTTGTAGCAGCAGCTTTAGGAACCCATTGCTTCCTATTAGAAGGAATGTTGTGATTGGGTCTAGATAAAGGAATAGGTTTGGGATATCCATGCATTCTGAAGCAAAAAGGCTTTATGTGACCAAAGCGTCCACAGTATTGACATTTCCATCTTTGGAATCTTCTTCTTGGTGTAAGAGCAAGATTTGTCTCTACAGGATTATCTCTATGTTTTGATGATAACAATTGAGTATTTGTGAAAGAACCATTTTATGGTTTAATGTTTGTTATGTGCAGGTCATATTAAATTAAATATATTAGACCAAACAAACAAAAGCAACGTGTGCAGCTAGTAATATATGGAATTACTATGTGTAACTTCATGAAGCGCTTGGAAGAAGCTAGTTTGCTTATGTATCTGATCACCATCAGTAAGGAACCAAGGATGCTGTATATTGCAGTTGCAATGCTCCTGTGGTTTATGATCTGAAGAAGTGCATCTGATCTAAAAGCAAATGAAGCTCAGTAAAGAAGCAAGTTTGTTTCTGCATCTGATCATGTTCAATAAAGAATCAAGGATGCTGGATAATGCAGTTGCAATGCATTTGTGGATTCTGATCTGAGTTGTGCATCTGATCTGGAAGCTAACGAGCGTCTCTGAAGAGTGAGCCCTCTAGAGAACTGAAGTGCTGAAGAATCTGATGACTTGAAGTTCTGAAGGCTGAAGGCTCTGAAGACCAAGTGCGTCAAGACTCTGAAGACATGTTCTGAAGGACAAAACTCTGAAGACTCTGAAGACATGTTCTGAAGGTCAAGACTCTGAAGATATAATCATCTGAAGAAGTTTGTGCTGAAGACTCTGATGACTTGAAGTTCTGAAGGCTGAAGGCTCTGAAGACCAAGTGCAAAAGACTCTGAAGACCAGACTCTGAAGAAGAAAGATTATGAAGCTTCACCAGACAAGACGTGTTCAATCAGATGAGCTGTTGCTATCAACTCTGATGAACAAAGTTCTGAAGTCAGAATCTGATGTTACTGCGCTATCATACCAAAGTAGTTTCTGAACTACTCATCTGTAACATCATCAGAAGAACCAAGCCAGAAGCAAATTTGTCCTAGCTGTTTAAATGAAATATTACCGTTGCAAGAAAAGGACAAGAAAGTGATGTCATCCAACATGTGCTTATCTATCCGTTGGAATATGACCGTTGGAATTTAAACGAACATCCTTATCCTCTCAACGTCATTCTTGGAAGCACTATAAAGGCAGAATCATTTGATTATTCAAATGTTGCTTGGTGAGCTGAAGTGGTTACTAAGTGGCTGGAGCTGTTGCTCGTATTTGCTACTTGCACTGTTGTGCTACTGTTGCCATGAAGAAAAGCTTTTAAGCAATATGGAAACTGTACTCAATAATCTCTTAGAGATTTATTATTAGATTAGTTTCTATATTAGAAAGCAAGGAGCTGTTGCTCAATACTTGCTAGGAACTTAATTAGGAGTAATCTGCTTATTTGAGAAGCACTTATGTAATCTCCGGCAACACAAATTCTATTTTAGAATTAGTGGTTCCTCAAGTGATCTTGTGAAGATCAGTATACTTGAGATGACAAGTGACAGTAGTCATTTGTGGAAATCCTAATAGGAGATCTTTAGTGATCGGATTCTATTAAGGTGTCAATGAACATTATATCCTTGGGGATCCCTGAACGTGTCATTGTCAAGTTGTTAGTCACTTGCAGTTAGCTTGTGCAACTGTAATCTGTTTGGTTATAGTGGATTAAGTCCTTGCAGTGAGTAAGGCGAAATCACCTTGGAAGGGTGGACTGGATTAGCTTGAGAGTTGCTCAAGTGAACCAGGATATATCTTGTGTTCTTTACTTGTTTATTGTTTATGCTTCCGCATTGCTACATCTAGAAACAACACAGAAGAAGATGGCAAAAGTTTTTAAGTAACCAAATACCCAATTCAAACCCCCCCTTTCTTGTGTATTTTTCACACCTTCAATTGGTATCAGAGCCTGGTTCTGTTATTGATGGATATCAAACACCTAACAGTGTCAGATAAAGATCCATAGGCTGTGTGAAGAAATACTTTTGGGGATATTTCACCGTTCTTACAATTTCAGTCTCATATCAGTTTTTGAGGATAATGAGTACTAAAATTGTAATCTATTGAGCTACCTTTAGCAAGTCACTGATTCTATGAAGTTTAAAATTTGGAGTGTTGAAGCCTTCAACAGCAAATCTCCTCCAGAAGATTCTGAAAGAAGAATGAAGAATCAGTTGACAGGATAGATTCATCAGATAAGAAGATATATCTGTTGAATGCTGATCTGAAAATACATTTGGATTTACAATGTATTTGCTCAAAGTCCAAATCTTCAGCAAGCAAGAAATCTTGATTGCTAAAGATTAATTCCTGTGAGTCTGAGATGTTTTCAAGAAACGGATTAGTCCACACTTGACTTTCTCATGACAACTCATTGGGATTTATCTTAAGTAAGAAAAGATATATTGTTGGCTAATGAATCCTATTCATCAGAACGCCAGAATGAAGTTTGCAGAAAAGGGTAAGTTTAGAAAAATATTCAAATCTGGAAGAAATGATTCTTCAGATCCAAAACATTTGAAAGTTGCTCTCCTTGAAGAGCTTCAAAGAATTCTGCAGAGGTTTCTAGAAAGGCAGTGTTTCTAACTCATCTGGATTATGATGATATGATGAATTCAGAAGATCTCATTAGAAGTAGCATGGACAATTAAGTTCTATTAACTCGAGATGTTGAACAAACTGAAATTGGTCAGATGCTATCAGACATTATTTTTCAGAAATTCATAATGAATGTTTTGAGAAATAAAGATATGAGGAAAGATACAATGACAGTAGTCATTCTGTCAAATGTAAAAAGGATTTAAGTTTCTGGGGTTATTCAATTTGAATAAGTCAGTAAACATTCTTTTTCAAAAGCAGATGTTATGTCAACTCTGATAATCTAACTCCTTACATGTTAGCTCAGCATTGTAAGAGCAAAATTGTCAGTCAGACTGTGTCTTTTGATGCATCTAAGTTTGATGATAACTGTATCTAGATTGGATCTGTATTTGTTTCAAGCAGAAAAATTCAGAAGATGAAGCCTGATGGAAGCTAGATGCTCTCTACACATGAAGATCAGATTATCTGTGCTCTGAGGATGTCTCTCAAGAATCAAATGGATATTGTTATGTTGATGAAGATGCTGCAGAATGCTAACAAAGGAATTGAGATCTGTTCAAGAAGAGTTATTCAGAATATTCTACTTTAGTTGCTGTT
The DNA here is from genome assembly GCA_963859935.3 of Lathyrus sativus. NCBI lineage: Eukaryota > Viridiplantae > Streptophyta > Magnoliopsida > Fabales > Fabaceae > Lathyrus > Lathyrus sativus. The sequence goes on from OZ012739.1 coordinate 337,174,207, forward strand.
ACTGGTTTGTCTCACAAGATGTTGGAGAATCAGAAGCAGAATGTGTTCCAGCTGAAGAATCAGGAGCTACTCCAGATGCTATTCAATTAGCTGTTTCTGAAGAATCAGCTCTGAGAAGTTTCCCCCAGAATCAAATCTTCTTTTCTAGAAGAGACATTCAATGGAAAGAAGGATGATTCCACAAGAACAAGATTCTTTCTTCTCAAAGATTGTCAGCAAGAAATTCTTGACTATACAGAAGACATATGCTTTTGTGACAAGGTTAGAATTCATATTCTTTTCATCTCGTTCGTTGATCAGTATAACATCAATATAAATCAGATGAATATTAAAAATACTTTTAAATGGTTTTATTGAAGAAGAAGTATATGTTCATCAACTTCCCAGGTTTCTTTTTGAAAATTATTTTGTCAAAAGTAAAGTTGTTACTACTCTTCTTCTTAAAGACTATTAAGAAAGATATTTTAAATCTGTCAGATTTATTTACATTGATGATACTTCTATTTAGAACCATATACTTCACTTGGAAAGGAGTTTGCTGAGTGTATGCAGGCAGTAGCTAAAACTAGCATTCTAGAAAAGGCTAGTGAAGTCAGATCAGTAGCTGTACAGAAGGTTCTGTAACACTGATTTTGTAGAGGCTCTGTCAATCAAGACATCTCTCCTTCAATTGTTGGTGACTCTGAAGCAAAGCTATAGAAGATAGTTCAAAGCATCAGAAGCAAAGCAACTGAGGCAGGATACTGAAGACACTTAAGTTGGTATCAGTATAGACTCAGAAGAAAAGCTACAGAGGCAAAATTACAGAAGAATCTGATGAAGCAACGCTAACAGGAGATTCTGAAAGTTTGTTGAGAAGCAACTCTATAAAAGACTCTGAGCAGTTGGTTGATATGTCAGCAACATAGCTCACTTCTGGATAATAAGGACACCTGAAGAATGAAGATCTGGTTTGATCTGAAGCATACCTCTGGATGAACGGTTGGTTAAATCATTCTCTAGAAGCTAAGCTGCATAGATCTGAAGCAGAGGATCTAATGCAAGGAATCATTTCCATAGTTGTTCACTTAATAGATGCTGATCAAGATAAGTTGGGTTGCAACTTCACTGTCAGAAAAGTCTACTTTGAATATCATAAAGTTGGTATCAGACTCTTATCAGTCTCCAACCTTCTGAAGAAGCACTTCTGGGTTTGATGTTATTAATTGAGCTAACATCTGTTGATTAAGTGCTTTTGGGCAAAGGCTGATTGTTGATGATCAGAAGAACTTACTAACATAACAGAAATAGTTATGGTTAGAAAGTTTGGTGTAGAGAATCTCTTCAGAAGATTAGAGCAGAAGCTTTGAAGATTTCTGAAGCTAATTCAGAAAGGAAACATTGTCTCAATTGGTATAAGGTATTATCTAATGAAGCACTGATGCTAAGATTCAAGTTTTGATAACAAGCTTGGAATCAGAAATCAAAGGTGGAGAAACCTAAGGTGATTTAGCAGAAGATCCTACTCCTTCTATTGGTACTCAGAAGTTCTCACACCTTCAGTTGGTACGAGAATTCTAGAAGAAGTCACCCTCAGATACTGATTGATAAGAACAAGATTGTCATTCAAATCAGTTCAAGAAATTCATCTTGGTTTGATGATAATTTATGATGATCAACCACGTCTGTCCAAAGGATAAATTCTTGGTGCAAGAAGATATAGCTTTCATCTGGAAACAAGTCATCTTGAAGATAAAGAAGCATGATCATCGGCATCCAAAGATGGATGATCAGAAGATGAAGACCAAAGGAGGAATCAGATAAAGAATGTAGCAGATAGAAGGATAATCTGTTAGAGAGTAGCCATCTAAGACTCTCATGTTTTTAACGTACACTCTGAGAAAGAAAGAGGTTAGTAAAATGGTAGATCAGAAGTTCTACAAAGGTATGAGTTGTACTCTTCTGTATTTTACTGTTTCTAGTCCTGACATTCTTTTCAGTATATGTGTATGTGCTTGATTCCAATCAGATCCTAAAGAATCTCATTTAACAGTTGTTAAGAGATTTCTGAGGTATCTGAAAGGTACTACTAACGTGACTCTGTGTTGCAGAAAACCAGATAACTATTTTTAGTAGGTTTTTGTTATGCTGATGATACTGAAGTCAGAGTTAGTTGCAAAAGTACCTCTGGTTAGCACTATCCCTTAAAGAAGCAAAATACATCAGATGCTGATTGAAGTATCAGATGCTCTGGATGAAGTGTCAAATGAAGGACATTCATGTACAGAAGATTGAAGGATCATATGGCACATCACCTTCAATTGATATCAGATGATATCTAAAGATCTGAGCAAATCTGAAGTCGTAGACTATCAGAAGATTTGGATTATCTGGAACTCTGGATAAAAGATTCTATTAGAAGATGGTTTGTTAAATCAAACATTGATACTTCTGTAGTATAGTGTTTTGATGTTGAAGAAACGAGCTGAAATAATTTCATTATTTCACACCTTCAATTGGTATCTTACATCTTAAATTGGTATCATGTCTCTGACATCCAACCAGAAGCAAAGCGTCAGATAACTCTGAGCAAAACTTCAAAAGATGTTTGAGTGAAGATACAGAAGGTTCTGGGCGCAGAATCAAGAATCAAAGCAAAGGCCAGAACAAACACTTCAACTCTAGAACTTGAGACTTCTTGAGATATTTTTCAGAAGTAATTAGACTCTGAAATTGGATGCATTTCAAGTTGTTCTAAGGACTAGAATTATTGGCATCAAGATCAAGCTAGAAGGAAGAAGAATAATTTTCAACCTTCTTGTCTAAATCTAGCAGAGGAAGATTCCAGAAAAGAAACTTCCAGATTAGTACAAGAAGCTGAAGATGCTAAGAAGACTAAGGAAAATGTTGTAGTTGGATTTTCTTGTGAAACTACTTTTGTACGTTGAGAACGTGACATTAGTAAGTTTAGAGGAGATCAACAAGCTATGAAGGATGTACAACAAGTTGTCAGAGAAAGTTCTGCTGAACAGACACCTGTCAACAATCCTCGTCAGAGCATGCTTCTACAAACTCTGAAGAGTTGTCACTCTCCAAGAAACAGGGGGAGATATAGAAGATGAAATCTGAGAAAAGATATCAACCTACCTTAATTGGTATCAACCTGTAAGAATTAAGTTCTCAAGGGGAGAAATGAAAGATGATTAAGTTCTCAGGTGCTATCTCTCAACTCTTATCTTTTTAATTTCTGACTTTGAAAAGAGAAATTTTTTTAATAACTCAAATTTTTTGATGATGTCAAAAAGGGGGAGAAATGAAAGATGATTTTGATATTATCTGGAAGAATAGAATATAACTTGGGGAGAAATGGAAAATGTTTTTGAGAAATAGAATATAACTTTGATATATTCTATAACCTGAAAGAGAATGCAAAAACATATAAACTGCGTTTATTACTAATTATTTGTTTGATGTTTTCCAAGGAACTTTGAACAAGTTCACTAGGCATTCTAAACAGGATAAATGAAAGAAATCTGAGTTCAAATGAACTGGTATCATATAATAGAAGTTATA
>OZ012739.1:337178258-337208704 GCA_963859935.3 Lathyrus sativus
TGCTGCCCTGGTGAATGAGAATACTCTTGATCTGAATGCTGCGAGCATGTGTTTGGTGCCAGGTCTTGTATTGCCTCCAAAGTTCAAAGCGCCCAATTTCGAGAAGTACAAAGGGGATAGCTGTCCGAAGCTACATTTGGTTATGTTCTGCCGGAGAATGACTTCGTTCGTGCATAACGACAAGCTGATGATTCACTGCTTTTAAGATAGTCTGACTGGGGCATCTCTGAGTTGGTATATGCAGTTAGAGAGTGATCAGATCCGATCATGGGTGGATTTAGTCGATGCTTTCCTGAAGCAGTATGACTACAATCTTGATGAAGCTCCTAGTCGCATGCAGCTGCAAGAATTGTCTCAAGGGAACAATGAACCTTTTAGGAAGTATGTTCAGAGGTGGAGAGAATTTGCTGCTAGAGTGCAACCACCGCTTCAAGACCGAGAGTTGAAAGGCATGTTCGTAAACTCCTTGCAAAGCCCGTGCTTTGAAAGAATGCTTGGACTTGCACCAAATTTCTCTGAATTGGTAAAGGCAGGAGAGCGCATCGAGTATGGTGGAAGAATCCAGAATGTTTCAAGCGGTTAGGCTAGCGAAACAGAATCTTTCTATAGCTTTCAAACTGAAGAAGGAATTGTGGTCAATGCAATCATGAATGATGTGGGGTATCCTCAAGTCGAATCGGTAAAATCTGTTGGGTCTCCGTCTTCTCAGCGGTCAGTAGCTTCTGTGTCTCGTTATTTTGGACAGACAATTGTGCCTAGGGTATCCCATCGGGAACTTTATGTCGCTTCTCTTGCAAATCAGCGAACCCGTGGCCGAGGTTATTGAAATCAGCGCCAGAATCAGAATCGACCTCGTAGCAACATGGAACGAAGGAATGCTCCTTTCCATCCAGTGCCTGTGCCGTATAGCCAGATTCTTCCGCATTTGATTCAGAATTCTCTGGTGGAACCTAAAGCTCTTAAGCCCGTGCCAGAGCCTTACCCTCCAGGGTACAATCCCCATGCTCAGTGTGGTTACCATGGTGGATCTCTGGGGCATTCAACCGAAGATTGCAAAGCTTTTCAGGCGAAAGTGCAGCAGTTGATCGACAAAGGGTGCATTTCCTTTCCAGAAGGAGTTTTGTTTGTTCATGACAACCTCTCAGCCGTCTGAGCTCGCAGATTCATTTCCAGAAGCCAGTGGTCCAGACGGGCAGACATCCTCAGCATTGGCAGTCCTCAGACTTTTTATCATTTGCATTTGTAGTTTCTTTTCTGTTAGTTACTACTTGCTGTTAAACATTGTATGTTTCGAATGGTAATATTGATAAAGTGACTATGCATTTTTCTGAATTAATCATGTCGCTGTCACTCATTTACTGCATTGCACTGACACTTGCATTTTATTTACTCCACTTTATCACTATGATTAGCAAAGATTTGAGGGAGGATGACGAAACTGAATACTCATAACCGATGATCGTATGCTTTTAGATAAAACCTTGCCGATGACGTACAAGGCATTGTTTCAAATCCCCTAAACACTGGAGATATAAGGAGTTAGTCCCTTGTTAACCATTTCGAGCCAGGAAGTAGAAGTTTTTTCGGACTTTTAAAACCATCACATCTTAACCCGGGGCAGGGTAGTTGTCAGTTAGCTTGACCGAGCGTCCAAGTCTTATAGAGGAGTGTGGCCTTCCAAGAACGAACCAAAGTTTATTCCTCTCAAGAGGTCGCATCGCGCCAACCACGATGGTTAAACCTCACCAATCAGGAGTAAGACAGTTACAAACCTTTCGGGGCAATCAAGACAATCAGTGTCACACGACTTTGTTCCAAGAGAAAAAAAAAAGAAAAAAGAAAGCCCGCTAAGTAAAAAAGAAAAAGAAAAAGCTGGAAAGCTAATACTTAGGCAAAAATTAGGGCATCCCGCTGGACTTCAAAAGAAAAATCGAAAAGAACTCAAAGGGAGTCAGTCCAGGCAAAAGTTAGGGAATCGAAAGAACGAAAAGAAAGGATATCAATAGAAAAAAATTTTCCAGTGAAGTCACAAAGTCGTGTATACAAACACCGAAAATGAAAAGGAGTAACTGTCACCCCGAAACCTTGTGAGTTCCCTAACTATGGTTCTTACCAGTCAACATACCTCTCGAAGAGGCGAGCGCTCGAGCCACATTAACTGAACATTAGGATCGGAGATCATCACGAAGAAGGGGTGGGCATAAATCATAATTTGAGCCAAATATCCTTTGTTTCACGAACCGTGAACCCGACCACGATACAACCCTTAAAAGACCTAATTGAGGTAGGGTTTATTCTGAAAGCGCATTACGATAAGGTTGAGTAACCTGACTCCTTCTCGATTTGCTAATCATATCCTTGTTGTATTTTTCAATGACCACGTAAGCACTACGTTTGAACTTTGGTTCATTCGTCACTCACAATCATGACACGTAAATGAGTGACAACACAATTTTTTTTTCAAAATCTGCATGAACACTGCATTAAAATTACCATTCAGGACTGAACAATTTTACTTGCAGGTCAGTAGTGGACATAAAGGAAATTCCATCAGGGAATAATCAAACAGGAATGAATAATTCAGCAGTCTGGATCAGAATGGTGAATGTTGAGAAACCCTGTAAATCCGGGGCATCGACTTCTAGTGAGTTCGGAATCAATTAGTCTGAGGAAAAGTCCCGAAGCATCAGTTGATCATGGAGCAGTTGATCAGAAGTGAATCTTCTCGAGAGCCAATCAGGGGCAGTTATCCAAAATGCTATGTTTGATCAGGGCAGGTTAAGTCGCTCAACGCTCGTTCAGAGGCAAGTCACGATGTTGATAGTTGTTGAATTAAGGGGTAAGCCACCGCAAGGTCGTATTGTAGCAAGGTGCTTTCGATTCAGAGTGGGTTTTTTCCGAGAACCAGATTAAGGCAAAGTCATTGTAGATAGGGGCATGTCTTTATTCGAGAGACATTCGATTCGAAGTATCTCACGGAAGTTCAAAACATTGGGGCATTTCATATTAAACCGCCAGGGTACAGATTTTCAGACTATCCCACAGAGGTTCCTGCAGGCCGGGCATAACAGAGGCGAAAGAATTGTTCTTCTCAGTGTCATCAGTGTTACTCAGAGCTACTTGAGCGGATTCAGCCAATCTTCAAGTTTGAGACGAATGGCGGGAAATCGTGACCCTTCAACTAGAAGCCGTGAATTCAGACAGGATATTGTCCAGCATCAGACGTGTATGACCCACCACGGATGTACAGAAGTCCAACCATACGGGGCACGGTCGGTTATCCCCAGTAAAGTCGTACATCCGAGAATCAGTTAATCTGGGGCAATTAGGTTGAGATTTGGCAAATCTCTCGCGGCTATGGGCGCTGCTCCACGAATCAGTCAATTAGGGGCAAAAGATTATCACAATACCGGGGCAGAACACCCTAAAAACAAAAGATGTTGTTGGGACATTCTTTTGGGGTTTGACGTGCAGAAACAGTTCAGATCTAACCGTTAGGGTACAGAGATCGAAGAGTCCTTATCAGAAGGTTGGTGCCGATTCAGGGGCAAGGTATTGTGAGTAGCACTATGGCTAGCCTTTCTTTTCCGAGAAGAGGCTTTAACAGAAAGGCTTGATTGTTACGTGAAGTGAATCCCCATGCAGGTCGCGCTTCTGAGATAACAGTGTTCCTTACTAAAGAAGGATCAAATTCCCCAGCTAGTCTCAGCTTATCGAAAGGACATTCTCCAGCAGGGTCGTTTACCCTCAGCAGAATTGACGATTCCAAGATCGAAGGCTGTATTCAGACAGTGTGGTGTCCCCCAAAAGGATTCCCCATCCCGAGCAGAGTGGTTTAGCCTCAAAAGATTAATATTTCCAACTTGTGAGCTGTACCCAGGCAGTCTACTCTTCCCAGTAGAGATTCCCTTCCTAGTAGGGTCATTTATTCTCCCCTCATCGGAGTCGGTTGATTTTCCCCAAGAGAATCGTTTCGTCCCCAGCGGAGTTCTCTTTTCAGCAAGTGTTTTCTTTCCTCCCAGTGGAACTCGAAGGTTAAAGCTCTCCCGACAGAGTTGGTTGTGTATCCCGGCATTTATTTTGCCGAAATACCGTGTGATACCCGTTCACTCTCCAGCAGAAGTCCAACCACGATTGGCATATTCAGTTATCCCTCAGCGAAGTTGGCTTCACTCTTCCAGCATTTATTTTGCTGGAATAATTCTGTGACATTTGGTTATCCCCAGCGGAGTTGGCGTTGTCTTCAGCATTTATTTTGCTGAAGCGGGTTTCTGTATCCCAGCAGTTCGAGCCTGCATTTGCATCGGCATATAGTGTCATATTTGCATTCACCGAATAAAAAACGCGTAGCATTTCCATGTCGAATGGAGCATTGCGTCATTGTCAAACATATGCATTTGAAACATAAGCCAGGTTGGTTAACCGTTTGTTTTCAAGTATTGTTTCCCTTGCAGGTGGAGAGAGCTCTTGCTCCAAATTAATTGCCAAATATTCAATATCTCGGCGTGAGACATGTAATGATAATGTCAATTGTGGCATTGTTCCCCGCAGAGTTGCTTGTTTAAGTTTCTCTTACCCCTCCAGCGGAGTATTTCTTCAAGGTTGTTGTTGTGACAACATCAAAAGATTTCGTGAATCGATTTTTGGAGAGTTGTCTGGCAGTGTGGATTCAGAAAATCCCCAGTAGAGTCCTTCTCGGATTTGCTGCCATGTCAGCACTGAAAATTGGAAGACTAGACTCATATTGTGTTACCCATGTGATTGGTGGAGCTAGCTGCTGCCAAGATAGGCAGAAAAGTTGTATCAGAGTTATTTCCCGCAGTGGTGGCGGAGTTATTTCCCGTAGTGGTGACGAAGTTATTTTCCCGCAGTGGTGGCGGATTATTTCCCGTAGTGGTGACGGAGTTATTTCCCGCAGTGGTGACGGGGTTATTTTCCAGTAGTGGTGACAGAGTTATTTCCCGTAGTGGTGGCGGAGTTATTTCCCGCAGTGGTGGCGGAGTTATTTTCCCGCAGTGGTGGCGGAGTTATTTCCGTAATGGTAATGAAGTCAGTACCCGTAGCGATGACGGTGTTATGGTGACAGAGGTATTTCCCGTAGCGATGGCGGTGTTATTTTTCCCGCAGTGGTGGCGGAGTTATGTCCCGTAGTGGTGGCAGAGTTATTTCCCGTAGTGGTGACGGAGTTACCGTAGTGGTGGCGGAGTTATTTCCCGCAGTGGTGGCGAAGTTATTTCCCGTAGTAGTGACGGAGTTATTTTCCGTAGTGGTGACGGAGTTATTTTCCCGCAGTGGTGGCGGAGTTATTTCCCGCAGTGGTGGCGGAGTTATTTCCCGCAGTGGTGGCGGAGTTATTTTCCCGTAGTGGTGACAGAGTTATTTTCCCGCAGTGGTGGCGGAGTTATTTTCCCGTAGTGGTGGCGGAGTTATTTCCCGCAGTGGTGGCGGAGTTATTTCCCGTAGTGGTGGCGGAGTTATTTCCCGCAGTGGTGGCGGAGTTATTTCCCGTAGTGGTGGCGGAGTTATTTCCCGCAGTGGTTGTCGCTTGCGCGAAAATAAGGTGCCGGCATGACAGAAGAGTCGCCACCTTTCGTTATTTATCCCTCAGAGCGGGAAAGGAAACGATCGGAAAAACCTGACGAATAAGGGTAAAACAAGGTCATCGCAACCATTGTCTGGGTTCGGGAGTCGGTTACGCAAGGGGAAGGTATTAGCACCCCTCACGTCCGTCGTACTCGACGGGATCCTCGCTTGTTTGTTTACTTGGACGGGTTGGTTATAATCTATCTACCTATCAAGGCTGGCTGAAAAAGAAAAGAAAAATGACTCGGCAAAGCGTCGCGCTTTATGCCTACGTATTCTCATCAGAGAATGAGAAATCAGAGTCAACGTAGTTCGGCTAACTACGGGTGAAGGTGAAAGGTTGCTCGCTAGGATATCGCATCCTATGCCTACGTACTTTCATCTGGCATTAAAGATCAGAGCAAACGTAGTTCGGGAAACTACGGTTTATTTCCTGTCTTTTACGAAAGAAGTGTTTTTTATTGTGTTTGCGATTTCAACCGCACTAGAGACTATGACCTGAGAGTGAATGTGTCGCATGTCACCCAAAGGGTACCATACTAAACATCCAGACTGTGGAAAAGAAACTCTCCCACAATCCTTTCTCAGATAGCTTAAGGCTCGTAACGTACGAAAGAAATCATTCATGATTACTGCATCTTAAACTGTTTTGAGATGAGAAGAGAACAGGCCCAACTAGGAGGGAGACTATCAAGTCCTACTGTTGTCATGCCATGGATTCATCCTATGGTTGAGGTTTGAACAGGGAACTCCTAGAAGTTGTCATGCATAGGTTTCAACCTAAAAAGTCTATCATCAAATCCTTATCAAAGGAAATGAGAGTCCTAAGGGATCATGTCGATGATACACCAAAACAGACAAAGCATCAGCTTAACAGTAAAATGCATGCAATGCAAGTGAGGGAGGAAATGTGTGTGGGGCTTCAGCCTCCACAAGCTCATCTCGACCTCAAGCCAGTCATGAAATAACAGTAATCATACTGAAAATAAACAACATGCTATCAAGCAATGAACAGATAAAGGATGAAGTGCCATCAGGCAAACAAACACATATGCTTGAGAAAGAAAGAATCTACCCTCCTATCCTAAAACAAAATCTGAATCAAATCTAAGCAAAGCCCTAAAGCAAAACCTAACCCAAAAGAAATCAATCCCAGTCTTCAAGCTTCAGAACAAGCTTACCAAAGAAAGGGAGCTAAGTAAGCAGACTCATAGTGTCTTCCTCAGGAAAGCACTAGGAGGTGTATACTCAGGAGTTATATCCTATGTAGCTCAACCACTGTGATCAGTTTACATTCCTCCTCAGGAGAAACTAAACTCACAAGCAGGCTCCAACATCACTGGATATTTAGGAAATCCTATCTGAACTAGTGGAACTAAGTGAATAGACCCATAAGACCTTCCTCAGGAAAGTACTAGGAGGCTTCCACTTAGGAGTTGTATCCCATGTGGCTCAACAACAGGTGATCAGTTTACATTCCTCCTCAGGAGAAATTAAACTCACAAGTTGGCTCCAACATCATTGGATACTTGAGAAATCCTAGATAAACTAATGGAACTAAGTGAATAGACCCATAGGACCTTCCTTAGGAAAGTACTAGGAGGCTTCCACTTAGGAGTTGTATCCCATGTGGCTCAACAACATGTGATCAGTTTACATTCCTCCTCAGGAGAAATTAAACTCACAAGTTGGCTCCAACATCATTGGATACTTAAGAAAGAGGTGAGAAGAAAGAATGAAAGTCATTCATAGTGCCTTCCTCAGGAAAGTACCATGAACTTCCTTCAAACTTCAGGATCTCAAACCTCACAAACAGGGGATAATCCAAGCTCTGGGTCTCTGAGTCTTGATCTACAATCTTCTTTTCATGATGCTCTCCATCAAGGTCTTCAAGGCAACACAAGCCCCTCAACAAATTCCCCACAATGAACCCCAAAGATGAACAGATAACCACAGGGCAGACAAAATCAACAGGCAACTTCAGAAAATACCTAAAAATACTAGATCAAGGAAAAAAAATCTAACAATTATTCACAAGGGTCTATACCATCTACCCATAACATCCACATAGGCCTCTACCTACAAATCAAGACAAAACTTATTCAGAGAAAGTGAATTCTTCACCTAAGCACAAACTAAACCCTAATCAGGATACCCTAAATCTACCCTAACTAAACTACTCAAAATTTAATCTAAAAATTCTAGAATAAATCCTATGGGGAACTATGATTCAATATCTAATTACACAAAAAAGAATGGATAAAAAAACCTAAGGGAAGGTCCTAAAATAATTCCTACAAAATCATGTACCAACTAAAATAAGGAAAATACACTATGTTAAAGAAAATATCACTAAAAATTCCACATTAACAATAAAATTCCATTTTTATTTTTATATTTTTCTACACAAAATCATCTAATCATAGAAAAAATAACAAGTCAAAAATCATTTTTTATCATTTATTTATGAATTAATCAAAACAGAAAAATATTAAAACAAAATTAAAACAATTAAATCAATTAAAAGGGAGGGGGGGTTGGAATAGCACCACGCGCTAGTTCAATATTCAGAATGGGCTAAAGGGGGGGGGGGGGGCGCGAATAGCAAGCTGGACCCAGGCCCAGGTCCCAGCTTTAATGAAACGCTGCGTTGCAGCGAGGAGGTTTCCCTCCGTTTTCATTATGAATACTGGCCACACGATGAGTGGAAAAGGTCCAAAGCTGGGGACTCATCCAACGGCCAACAGCCATCGTCCCCAAGCTGACCTAGGGTTTTCAGAAACCCTCTCTCCTCGCACCAAGATTCAACTGGTTCGTTCTCTTCACTCACTCAACGAAATCAAAAGATTCCAGGGGCAAACATGATCTACTAATTGCCTAGACACAACCATGCGCGTGGTTTTCCATAATTCTTCCTAGATCCTCCTAACAGAGAGGTTCAAGATCATGGTTCAAAAATATTTCTCTGAGATCAATCCTAATAAAACTCAAAACTAAAGCTGCAATCTTGTTCCCTATGCCACCCTAATCACTATAATCCATGTCATGTTGATTAAAGCCTAGCACACAGTTCATTCTTGCACATCAAAGATTCATGCACCTGTTACAAACCATCATGGATCGTGCCCTAACTTTCAGTATTTGATCATCTACCCTAATACACTCATTCCATGCCTACAAAACTAATTGAAACTAGCTAACTTAAGAGATACAAGGAGAAGAGAGAACCTGTCAAAGGGATGATGGTGAGGGCTCGTGGGGATGCTTGCAGGCCTTGGAATTGGTTCAAGATGTTCCTTGGATGATCCACAACCTTCTGTTTGCAGGAGTTGTTGATGGAAGATGCTTGTGATGGAAGAAAAACTCAAGTTGCTTGATTGTGAAGGTAGCTCTTTAATGGCAATGCATCTCTCTCTTTCTCCTCTGACTTGACTCTCTATCACCAACCTTGAACACTATGAAGATCATCCTTCTTATAATGATGGATGGAAGAAGCTGGATCCTTCTAGAATCATCTAGAAAAGTGTGGAAAGTTCTTGAAAATCTCATGTGGGGACAAGTTGAATTTCTCATCTTCCATGCCTTATGCCTTGCCATTTGGTCTTAAAGTATCTTTACATGAGATATTGAGAAGGGATGAGTGAAAAACAAGCTCATCTTTGGCTTGTGTAAGGTTTTTCAACATTGCCTTCTTTTTCAAGTAACAACTTTTCAAAGCATCACCCATTTTAAAGCTTCAAATCAAAATTCTAGCTAAACCAATGTTCTCAAAATGATTTTTTCCAATCAAAATGATATATTGGATGACCTATTTTGGATTTGTGGATCTTCCAAATCACTTTTCAATTTCAACTTTTCAAACTTATATGCCATTTTTAGTTCATTTTGGACCAATCATGTAATCTCATGCTATGAGCTTTTCCAACAATTTGTGACCTTCTTTCTAGACTTAAAATCACATTTTGAGCAACTTTCATGTTTTGAGTTTTTCCATTTGAGGCTTGGAAATAGGATTTTTAGGCATTGGATAAAATGACCTATAACTGACAAATGACCAAAATACCCCTGTCTTGTTCAAACCATAAGTTGAGTTCCACAAATCCAATCAAGGACTTCTACCACTAAAATTAAAGCTAAGAAGATCCTCTTCAACATTCATGTTGACCAAGAAATCATAGAAATCCTCCTACTAGGGCAAAAGTTGTCTGCAAGTTGGGTGACTTTCAAGGACCCAGATTCACACACCTCTGCTGACCTGTAATTTGTCAAAACCATAACTTGAGCTCTGTAACTCCTATCAAGGACTTCCACCACTCAAATTAAAGCTTAGGACAAGCTCTACAACATTCATGTTGTGGGTAGGATGAGATATCAATCACATCTAGAGATAAAACTGCCTGGAAAATAGGGATCAAATTAGGGTTTTTCACTGACAATCCTTGGAAACCCTGACTTGAAACTTATCACACTCTTCAATCATGATGAGTTGATCTAGGAATCATCTTTATATCATCTCTATGCATCATTCCATGATCTCATGGCCCTTGGATTGGTCTCAACCTTCTCCAAATCATCAACTGACCTAGGGTTGACCCAGTCAAAACCCTAACTCTACCCCTCATGGTTGAATCTTCAGAACCCTTGCACAATGACTTCTCTGGGATTCATGAAGGCTATCAAGACATCTCATAGGCTTTCCCAAAACATCAAATTCATTCTCAAAGTCTCAGAATCATCTGAGGAGCACCCACAACTCTCAAGTTATGAAGCACACAACTCTAGTCTCAACCAGTCCTCTGAGGATCTCTTGAACCTTCTGATGAAGATATCAACTTTCAAACACTTAATGAATAAATAATTGTTGGTCAAATTTTGGGGTGCAACAGTGGTGGCGGAGTTATTTTCCCGTAGTGGTGACAGAGTTATTTTCCTGCAGTGGTGGCGGAGTTATTTCCCGTAGTGGTGACAGAGTTATTTCCCGTAGTGGTGACGGAGTTATTTTCCCGCAGTGGTGGCGGAGTTATTTCCCGTAGTGGTGACGGTGTTATTTCCCCGTAGTGGTGACAGAGGTATTACCCGTAGCGATGGCGGTGTTATTTTTCTGTAGCAATGGCAGATTATTTCCCGTAGCGATGGCGGTGTTATTTTCTCAGATTATTTCCCGTAGTGATGGCGGAGTGATTTCCCGTAGGGGTGGCGGGGTTATGTTTTGTTGACAGAAGTACTTCCCCAGTGAAGTCGTCCAGGTTATTCATGTATTGACAAGATGGTGTTGAAATCAGATTTGTAGATAGTGTTCCCCAAGTAGTGGTGCAATTTATTTCGCAATCTATTTTTGCAGTTGGCAAATTTTCGGGTTCTTAGTATTCAACCGTCTCGTACCTCGATTTTCTGAAGGCTCCGGGCGTTTCACCCAGTCGGGTCCAAGCCGTTTAAATTGGGGCAGCTGTTGCACCCTAAAATTTGCTCAACCTACTTCATTTGGTTTATGTTTCAATTGCATTGTCATTTGCATAAAAAGTCATGTACATAGTCTAATCATTTGCATAGCATAGCATAACAAGTCATCTGGAAAGGGATCAAGTGCTATTTTTCATCTCAAGGAATGTATTCAAGAGGCTCTTATCAAGATTCAAGCCTATTCAAATCACCAAGAAAGAAATTGAAGCTCTGGGAAGTTTAAAGGCCAAGCAGTGGGTTTCTCTCCTATCTTGAGGGTATGTGAAGATCATCAGAGAAGTTATGGGTTATGAACTGAGGGCATGGAAGACCTAGAGGGTCCTTTTGAAAGTAAGACAAGTCATTGGTGTGGTTACAAGAGCTACAGTTTGAAGACAGTCAACTAGGGTGTCATCTGGGTCAACCCTAAGTCAAATGCTTGATTGAAGGGCATCAAGGCCTATCTGGAGGATGTGGGATTCACCATTTGATATGTGGATATGGATGTGGTGTTGTGCCAAGGAGAAATCAAAATAAATCAAGAAGAAGAGAAGTTTCTAAATTAGGGTTTATGTGTAAAATTCCCTAATTTAGGTCAAACTTCCAAGCAAAGTAATTCAAAATGAAAGTTTCAAATGGATTTATGGCCAACATGAAAGTTGTTCCCCATGATCTTAGCTTTCTAGAAAGGTATGGTATGCCTCAATCTGATTTGTGGAGCTCTACTTATGATCTTGACAAGCCAAGGGCATTTTGGTCATTTGGAGGTTATAAGTCATTTCAAGCATAAGGCCATATCTCCTACTTCCAAGCTTCAAATGGAAAAATCTTCAACATCAAACTTGCTTAGAATGATGTTTTAAGGCTAGTAGGGTGGTCATGAGATGTTGGAAAGGCTTGTATCAAAAAGTGATAAAAATGGCCTAAAAAAGGGGAATAAGTCAAATAAAGTGGTGAAAAAAAATCAAATTTTGGGTTAGAGGTCACAAACAAGCCATATGACATACCAATTTGATTGTAAAATGCATTTTAAAGAAAATGGCATTGGCACATTTTTGAATTGAGCAATAATTTCATGACTTGCTTTGTAAAAGTGGTTACTTGAAATGTAAGTCACTAATTCAAACCACTTAACAAGGCATTTGGAAGGCTATTTTGGTTGGAAACTTCCAAGGGAAGATACATGAACAATCTAGAAATTTCCAAGGGAAGATACATGAATAATCTAGAAAGTTCCAAGGGAAATGGATTTTATTATTTTGGGCTTGGGCTTCATTTCTAGAATATTCCAATCATCTCTATAAATGTTTAGAAACTCATTTGAAGCAAGGTTGGTGATTGATTGGAGTTGGATTGGAAGAGAGCATATCAATTTTCAAGAGAGCAAATCAAGTGGTGATTCTTCATTCAAGGCGATTTCGGTTCGATTCGAAGATTGTAGCACTTTCCTCGCATATTGTTGAACGAATTTGAAGCTTTCGGAAGTACGAAAAGAGCCGAAGATACTCCGTTTCGAAGCTCCGATCAAGGTATGTAAACCTTCACTTTACCATGTATTTAGGGTGAGATAATTAGAAATTCTTATGCGGTTAGGATCATGAACACCTATGGATGATTTTAGGATTGTTAATTTGGAGATTTTCTTCATTCCCTTTTTCTTTTTCTTTTTCTGTTTTGAGGCCTGTTTTCTTTTATTGCGTAAAAAATAGTAAAAATGTTCAAGAAATTATGAAATTTTTTTCTACAGATCTTGATTATCTTAATAAATTTTAGGCGCTGAGTTTGCATTTTTTAGATTTTTTTTGATTTAGTTATGATTTTTATTTCGTGCTAATATCCATTGGTGTACATAACTGTTCATCTGTTTTGTTTAATTTTGTTCTCTTTGATGCTTCATGATTTTGAGCTGATTTTTGGATATGTTTTAGATGATACGCATAGGTTTCCCCAAAAATTTTATTGGAATTTTTAGACGACTCTAAGTTTAGTTTTGAATCCGCTTTTTAGAGTCATCCCCATCTGAATGTTTCCTGGACACTTTATAGGTTTTCCTTTAGAAAGTGATCTTAACTTTAGAATTTGGTTTTAATTTTTTTCCATAGGTTTATAACATCTTCAGGATATTGTATAATTTTTCTTAGATTTTTGTGGATTGTTTTCCCATTTCTTTTGCATTTTATATTCTGATGAGTATTTTGCATGATTTAATTGATGTTTGCTTTGCATATTTGATACCGCTGTTTTGTAGAATTTTGTTCTCTCAATTGGTGATGATTCTTGCTTAGATATTTTGGTAGATTGTAGCTAACACTCGCATGTTCCCTTAGGAATTTTTGTAGATTTTCTAGATGTAATTTGGTTCTGTTTTAGGGTTGTTGATTAGGACCTTCCCAATTGATGGTTAACTTTGACCCCTTGCATGTTAGGAATTGTTTAGACCCCTTAGAAATTGATATAGGGTTTGATCTTCGATCTTGATAATATAGATATTAATATACTTTAGGGTTTCCCTTAGATAATGTGATAAAACTTTAGAATAAAAATGGTAACAAAAAATGTTGAAATAGATATGGTGTAATAAAAAACTTAGAATATTTTAGGGTTTAAACACAACATAGGTGCAACAAAACAATTTCTTTTTGGGCTTTTTAGGTTGAATTAGAAGATGGGACTATAGGGGTATTATGGGTAAGTGTAGTAGATCCCTTAGAATAAATATTAGAATTTCCCTATTATATTAATATATTTAGTATATTTTTGTAATTGTTTGATTGTATGGTGTGCCCGTTTTGGGGTTATTGCTTGTTATTTGGGCTTGTTGGGCTTGCTTGGGGTTTAGGCTTGGCTTGGAGACCATGGATGGTGAAGCATTGAAGACAAAGACAAAGTCAAGGATTGAAGAACAAGTTCAAGAGTTGATGAAGATTGTAGCTTGCTTGCAGCTGTTGAAGATTACAGGAACTAGGAGCTCGGTAGAGCTTAGAGTAGAAACTTGCTTCACAAACATGGATGGCTTTGTTTGCCTCCATCCCTCTCTATGATTCAGAGTCTCTCTAGGATACTCACCCCCTTCCTTTGGAAGGCTTGGTGACAGTATCTAAGAGATAGAACTCTTGAGAGAAACATTCTACATTTTGTTAACAGTCTGTTTGCCACCTTTGGTGGTCAACTAACTGTTTAACATCCCAATTCATCCTATTAATTGTTCCTCATCTTGGAGAGTTTGATTTGAAGAAAAGCCATGAAAGATTGGAGATAGAGACCTTGCTTGAAGATGAAGATTGTGCTGTTGAAGCTGTGCATTTGACTGCTGCTGTTTGAAGCCCTGCTGTTTGAAGCTGTTGAAGATGTTTACTGTGAGAGTTTCTTTCCTTGAAGATTGATGCTTGCTTGAAGCTTGTAGATGTTTGAAGATGACTTGAAGATAGAAGATGATAGAGTTTGCTGTGCAGATTTGCTGTTTGTTGTTTATTTTTGCTGTGTATAAGCTTTTGATGTATTGTTTGAGTTTCCCGGACTGTATTGTTTGCCAATTAATCTGTTAGGTTGAAAGTGAATTTTGTTCGCTTTTGCCTGTTGTTTTCTAGGTTCGAGGTTGAGTGGGACTCCCTTGCCTCGCTTGTACTGCTGCATTCATGCATATTTTACTGTTTTATTGTATCTGTTGTTTCTGTTTTCGTTTATCCCTTAGGATCTCTGTTTCTCTCTGCGCAAGAGAGGAACATGATAGACATTAGGTCTTAACCCATGCATGATAACATTAGGTTAGTGTGATTCCCTTGTCAACCATAGGTTAGAGTTCTGTTTCTTCTTTCTCAAAACAAACAGAAAAACACAATAAATATTTCAAACACAATAAAAGACACTTCTTCCGTAAAAGACTGTAAACTCATCAAAACGTCATTTTTGTCCGCTTGGACTGTTAATCAGAAAACCCTTTTTCAGAAGGAAATAAAAGCAATCAAGGCAGACTTGTGTCGTACGTGGCTCGAACTACGTTTGCTCTGATCTTTCATGCCGTGTGGAAGTACGTAGGCATAGGATGCGACGTCCTAGCGAGCAACCTTTCCCCATTTCACCAGTAGTTAGGCGAACTGCGTTGACTCTGATTTCTCGTTCCAGACGGGAATACGTAGGCATAAAGTGCGATACTTTGCCGAGTCATTTTCTTTTCTTTTTAACCCTGACCTGTAGAGTAGATAGAATAACAAGCCGTACTAGAAACAAGCGTGGATCCCGTCGAGTACGACGGACGTGAGGGGTGCTAATACCTTCCCCTTGCGTAACCGACTCCCGAATCCAGGATTTGGTTGCGATGACCATTCCTTCCCCGTTTTTCGGTAGGTTTACCTCGAGCGTTTCCTTTCCCCTCTTTGGGATAAATAACGCGCGGTGGCGACTCTTCTGTTCAGCCGACGCCGATTTTCGCAGTAGCGACACCATGGAGGTGAGTTTGAAAATCATTTGTTTGAAGAATATTGTGGTAACCATGGTATTGATCATAACTTCTCCGCTCCACGCACTCCTCAACAAAACGGGGTTGTGGAGCGCAAAAACCGTATTTTAGAAGAATTGGGAAGAACAATGATTAATGAAAGTGGTTTACCTAAATATTTTTGGGCCGACGCCATTAGTACGGCATGCTATGTTTTGAATAGGGTACTTATTCGCCCCATTCTAAACAAAACACCGTATGAAACTCTTAAAAGGGCGAAAGCCAAATGTCTCTCACTTGCACGTGTTTGGATGTAAATGTTTTGTATTAAACAATGGAAAGGAAACTTGGCAAATTTGATTCCAAGCCGATGAAGGTATCTTTCTCGGATACTCTCACTCTAGTAAAGCATATAGAATATATAATAAATGTTTACTTGCTGTAGAAGAGTCTGTGCATGTTACCTTTGATAAGTCCTACCCGAGAAATGTCGGAAATGATAGTGTTGTTCATGGTGTAGGTACATCCACTGAAGACATACTCAAAAGTGGCGAGATAGGGATTGATCAACTGACAAAGCAAAGTTGAGGAGGATAAGGATGCACACCGTGCTGCAACAGAGGAAGTTCATCCGCTTTCAAACGACGATCTTCCTCATGAATGGAAGTCATCTAAAGACCATCCTATTGAAAACATTATTGGAGACATCACAAAAGGTGTAACAACTCGTGCCAAGCTAAGTAATTTCTGTTATTACTTCGCTTTCGTGTCACAAATGGAACCTAAAAACCTAAGGAAGCCCTACTCGATGAACATTGGTATTTGTCAATGCAGGAGGAACTGAATCAGTTTACTAGAAATGAGGTTTGGGACCTTGTCCCTCCTCCACGAGGTCATCGAGTAATCGGCACCCGATGGGTGTTTAGAAATAAATTGGACGAGAACGGAGTAATAACTCGTAACAAAGCGCGTTTAGTCGCGCAAGGGTATAACCCAAGAGGAAGGCATCGACTATGAGGAAACTTATGCGCCGGTTGCCCGACTCGAGGCTATACGCCTTCTACTTGCTTTCGCTTGTGCGGAAGATTTTAAGTTATTTCAAATGGACGTCAAAAGTGCTTTCCTTAACGGGTTTAAAAATGAAGAAGTCTATGTTGCTCAACCACCTGGTTTTGAGTCTCATGAGTATCCTGATCATGTCTATAAATTGAAAAGAACTTTGTACGGTCTTAAACAAGCTCCTAGAGCTTGGTATGAGAGACTAAGCAAATTCCTTACTTGATCAAGGCTACTCAAGAGGAAAGGTTGATACTACTCTCTTCATTAAACGTCAAGGAAAACACTTAATTCTTGTACAAATTTATGTTGACGATATCATATTTGGATCCACTAACATGAATCTCGTAAGAGAGTTTGCTAAGCTTATGCAGGGTGAATTCGAGATGAGTATGATGGGTGAACTCACATATTTTCTCGGGTTACAAATCAAGCAACTGAAGGAAGGAACATTCGTGAGCCAAACAAAATATTGTTTGGATCTTCTCAAGAGATTTGACATGGCAAATGCAAAAGCCATAGACACCCCTATGCCAACTTGTGCAAACATGAGTAAAGATGAAAGTGGCAAAGATGTTGAGGTAAAAAGGTACAGAGGTATGATTGGCTCGCTTCTATATCTTACTGCTTTGCGTCCCGATATCATGTTTAGCGTGTCTATGTGCGCTAAATATCAATCATGTCCTAAGGAATCCCACCTAAAATCTGTTAAACGCATACTTCGATATCTATCTGGTACTCGAAGTATGGATTGTGGTATTCTAAGGGTAATGATTGTTCTTTGGTGGGCTTCTCAGATTCTGATTTTGCCGGTTGTAAATCAGATAGGAAAAGCACCAGTGGCACATGTCACCTATTTTCAAACTCTCTGGTTAGTTGGCACACCAAGAAACAAGTGTCTGCTACTCTGTCAACCGCCCAAAGCGGAATACGTAGCGCCGGTAGTTGTTGTGCACAAGTCTTATGGCTTAAACAACAACTATTGGACTTTAATTTGAAACTAGAACGTATTCCAATATTGTGTGACAACACCAGTGCTATAAATCTTACCAAGAATCCAGTGTTACACTCGCGTACTAAACACATAGAAATTCGACACCATTTTCTTAGGGACCATGTAGAGAAGGGTGACGTTGTCTTTGAGCACGTCGATACTAAAAACCAACTAGCGGACATTTTCACAAAGTTCGCTAGCCAATGAGCCCTTCTTTCATATCCGTCGAGAGCTTGGGATTCTCGATATTCTGATCGGGTTTAAACAACTATGTTTTTGTACCACTAACAACTATGTTTTGCACCACTAAACATCGCTGTGAGTTTATTGCAAGTACAAATCAGTGATTAACTAGAGTAGTTCGTTGTAAAGGTGATATTGCTCCTTTCTCCTTCTCTTTCTTATCTCTTAGCATTCATGACTTGAAAACATCTATATCGTTATACAATCATGGTACTTATATATGATATGATTGTTGTTGGTTGATACTATGTGTGTTGAATGCATGTCATATTGTGAACAAATGAATAGGCATGATAAATAGCAAGTGTGACATGTTGCATAGCTTGAAAATTGAAAATTTCGAGTTTTAAAAGTTTGAGTTGACCTAAACAGGACAATGGTCGACGCATGCTTGTAAATTTTTCAAAATTATCAAAAACTAAACAGCATGCGTCGACGCATTGCAGGGCTATGGTCGACGGCTCGCTTGAAAACCCAGAAATTTTCTGGTTTGAAAACCGTTCCACTTTCCCTCTTCCCTGCATTAAATGTGGTGTAATACTTTGACATGACATTCTTTCTTGTGAATTGCATCTAGTAACCTATATTGTCTCCTTGTCTTCTCCCTCTTCCCAAAAACCCTAACTTCTTCATCTATTAAAGACCCAAGCATTCCTCTTCTCCAACATTACTCCTAAATCATTATTCCTCTTCAAAGTTTCTCTTCCAACTCTCCAAAACTTTTCATCAATGGCTTCCTCTCTCCGCAAAACTACCGGTAAGCAATCAAGAGCATCTTCATCCTCTGCTTTAGTTCCGGTAACTGCTGTCTCACTTGTTCATCCTCCTGCGGTTGAAAACTTCCACAAAAGTCTCAGCAAGAGGGCCATAGTTCCACAACATGCCTTCTACCATGCAACAAGGTGAGCGCTTGCATCTCACTCGGCTTCTGTCCCTATTAGACTTTCAAGGGTTCGTAAACTTCCTGGAATGTAATACAAAGTACAGTGAAGATCTGGTCAGAGTGTTCTACACAAATATGAGAGGTAACTTTCAAGACCAGCACTTTCACACATCTGTAGGAAATAGACTGGTTAATATCAATTCTGAAGTATGGAATAAATATTTTGATATGACTGTTTGATGCTGATGCTCCCCCTCTCCATGAGGTAGCTGATACTCGTACGGTGCCGGGTTATGAATATAAGAGGGCTCTGAATGGAATGCTCAAACGACTGTATCCAGAGGCAATTGTCAACAGCGATGCTTTTCCTCGATCAGTCACTGCCGGTAAACTCAACACAGGGGAGCGCATTCTCAGTGGATTGTCGCTCGTATTCTACGATCGAAGAAAGGTGGTCTGTCGCGTGTAGAACAAGTTGAGGTACATCTTATCTACATTCTGCAAAACAGGATAAAAATAAATTGGCCTTACTATATTGCTTGCAGGATGTTTGCTCTGAGAGACTCAAGTAGAGGCACTGCTTTAGCCTATGGGTCATTCATTTCAGAAATTCTTGCTGCTGCGAATGTTGTGTATCCAACATTTCCGTGTGTATTAGTTTCCCCAGATAAAGAATTTAGCACCAAAACCCTTGCAATGATGGGTATTTTTGGTGTGCTGAACGTCGTTCGTACAGATTTGTCCGACGGGCTAATATCCCTCCGGTTCCTGATAACGATTCTGATGAAGAAGAAAGTGAAGAGCAGGGTGAAGAAGAAAGCGACGAACAAGGGTGATGAAGAAAGTGAAGAGGAAGGTGAAGAAGACGATGCAGAAGACAACACAGATGCAGAGATCCCAGAACCTATCTATGGGACTCAAGATTATCATTAATCTCCAGTCCATGACACGGCTACAAATACCGATTGGGTCCAGTACTCATATCGATCAGAAGACCAAGAAGGCGATTCTACAAATCAAGGTTGGGGCAATTGGCAATATACAGGCTGGACTACCTTGGGTAGATTCTATGACCCATATCACGGCTACCCTCAAGACTACCAACCCTCTGAGCACTCATCACCTCCTCCGCCTTCAGATAACTCCGAAGTCATTACTATGATGCAGTCAATGCAGTTAGAACAACAAAACTTCATAAGGCGTCAAGACACTCAGATGGAGCAGATTAGAGCTGACCTTCATGCCCAAAATGAAAGGTTCAACTCTTTCTCTACTCGGATGGACGCCCGTATTGACTCTCTGGTTGAATCACATGGGCGGCAAGATTGGGAAATCACCAACGCTCTTAGTCATCTCAACATGTCCGTCGAGGCCTTTTTGAACTTCTCGGATCCTACCAAAATCCAGATGCTCCATATCGAGGGAGAGGACGAGGACGGGGGCATGGTTATTAGATTCATAGTTGCATATTTCATATTTGCTTATATGTTTTAGTCTGTTGTACTTTTCATTTGTTTTGTATCTATCTGTGCCTGAACTTTAATTACATGTGTTCGTCATTATCTATTAATTCAGTATTTTGTTCATTATCATGCTTGTGTGTGAAGTTTGGTAATCAACTATCACCTATTGTCTGTACTATGTTATTTGATGCGTTCCTCTTCTCTTTTTGATGGTGTCAAAGGGGGAGAAGACAATGTTGCAAGCAAACACCAAAGCCGATAGTTCAGGATATTAACAACATTTGATGACTGTTGTTCTACAGCCTCATAGTGCAAAAGAAAGGGGGAGCTTGTGTATTCTTGTGTGCATGTGTATATGTTGCATATTTGGTGTTTTAAATGTATACAGGTTGTCATCATCAAAAAGGGGAGATTGTGGAGGAAGGTCGCCACATATCACACAAAGCTGCAAGACATTGGTAAATGCAGGGTTTCGATGATGACAAATTCCTAGGATAGACTGGAAAGTATGAGTTCCAGATCCACTAAACCAGATGCAACATATCACTCATCATATTCTCTTTTTTGCTTGTCTTAATTTGTCCTAAATAAACATACATTGAGTTGACAAAATGCAATCATGACTAGAGGCATGAAAAACTTCAAACTAACAATATTTTGCAGGATTACAGGACATGGGTCGACCATAGGGTCGACGTATCCATCAAAAACAAGGAAAGACTGTCAGCGCATAAAAGCATGCGTCGACCATTGGGTCAGCGCATGAAAGAGTGATTTTCCAGCGGGTCAACGCATAAAGGGTTGGTCGACCATAGGGTCGGCGCTCAAAGAAAAGAATTTCAACGGGTCAGCGCACGCCGACTGTATGGTGGACGCATACTGATGAAATTTCAGAAATTCAAAATATCACAGGGCCCATGCGTCGACGCATAGACCTGTTATGGTCGACCGTTCGCGCGGAAAAAATTGTTTTTAACTTTGTTCCCTCTCATATTTGAAATACTGTTATGTTCTGAATTTTGTGGGCTCTATATTACTTGCTTAAACACTTGTGTCTACAACATTTGATATTCTTTTGATTCATGTGTTCAAAAACAAGAAAGAGTGAAATAGGTGTCCAAGATTCATCATCTTCATCTTCAACCTCTCACAACATTTCAATTACACACAATCATTTTGAAATGCATTTGTGAGAGATTCAAGGCGATAAGGTTCGAGGCTTAGATTGGAGAATCAAGCTCGGGTTGAAGATTGCGACAGGTTCTTTCTTGAATAAAACCATTGGGTTTTGCCCTCCAAGATTGGTTCGAATTTTGGGGTTTTTTTGGACGAGATTCTTCATCAACGATCAATCGAGCGAAGGTGATTGTGAAGAGGTGGTCTTCACAAGTCTAGTAGCGTATTTGGTGATTTTGAAGGGAAGATCTCGGGTTCGATTTGGTGCTGTTGAGATCAGCCGGAGCCAAAGTTTGAACAACAATGTGTTCTTCAATAAGGTGGCTGGAGTCGGAGGTCCATCAACATAAATCGAAGAACTTGATTCAGCTTGAATCAAGGGCAAGGAGTGAAGGCAACTTTCAACACATTGAGATTTTTGTTGTAATTTTGCTGCTCAATCCTTGTATAAACTGTTCATTCAAACAGGTGATATCTATTCAATATATCTCAATTCTAGTTTTAGAATTGAGGGCAGACGTACCCCCAAAGCCGAGGACGACGGGGGAACTGCTCACCAAATTACTTGTCTTCTTTATTTTCAGCATTTTCGTTACCGCTCAAATAAGTAATTTTTGTGTAAGCTCTTTTGTCAAAACTGTGATATAAATTGAGTAAGAGATTAAAACATTGTTTTTAACTCTAACGTACAACAAAACGTTGTACTAGGCTGATTAAAATCAGCTTACTCAACATAAACATCACTTGGAGTGTCTTTGCACACCAAGTGTTTGACATATTGCTTGAACCAAAATTACCTTACTTGTGTATCTAGTTTTGGTTTAATTTTGGATCATTGGAACTAGGTAACCTTACAACTGAAGTAAATAATTGATAAGCTTAGTTTGTGTTGTGATTCTATTTTTCCGAATTGTCATAAATCCATAGGCTTACGTATATCCGGTTTTCCAATAACCGTTCGTTTTAGACTATATTTTTCCTCGGTCGCTTCCGCACTTAAAACATTTTAAAACCAATTTTAATTGGTAGCGTCGACTCAAATTTTAATTGGGTAATCTATTCAACCCCCCCCCCCTTCTAGATCTGTGCCATAGTCTAACAGAGAGAAGGGTCACATTAGTACTCAATTCCAGAAGATTTACTTGAGAAAACGTTTGTCTGACCGAGTGTTTTGTTGTAGGGAGCGTCAATGTTGTTAGTTAAGAAGAAAGATGGTAGGATGAGGTTGTATGTGTGAGGGCAAGGTTCCTTTTTAATATGTTTTAATGATGTCAAAACTAGGATATTAAGTACTTGTGTTTTAATCATGTCTTGCTCTTCATCTTCACTTTGAAAAACAAGAAGAAAATTGAAAGAAACATTGTTTTGCTCTTCATCTTCACTATCACAATTGCATTCATCAATAATCACACATAATCATCTTGATTGATTATTCTTTGTCAAGATTGATAACATCCAAATTTAGGATTTGTAAATCAAGTTTGGATAGAGATTTAGTGGGATTTCTTTGATAAACCATTGGGGTTTATCCTTTAAGATCTTGAAAGAATTGAGGGTTTTTGTATAAGTCTTCACATCATAGATTCAGCCGAGTGAAAGCCTTGAAGAACGGTGGGTTCGGTCAAGGGAGTAACAGTAACCATAGGATTATTTTGGAAGATTTTAGGTCAAGCATCTTGCGATCAAAATCATCCGAGTGAGAGACTTGAAGAACGTAAGGTTCGGTCAAGTTGAGTAGTGGTAACTAGAGATTTGTTCGAAGTGTTTGAGCACTTGATTCCGCTGGAATCAAGAGGAGAAAAATAGTTAGATTTAACCTTAATAATTGAGTTAGATTGTTGGTTATAAAGGAATTCCCTTGTACTAAATATTGCTCACAGATATTATACATATCTTAATTCTATTTAGAATTGGGGGAAGACGTACCCTAAGCGAGAACAAAGGGGAACTGCCTAAATAAATCGGGTGTCTTTCTCTCTCTATCTCTTTACTTTGATATTGTTGAATTTTATGTGAAATTAATTGTTAACAATATTTTAATTGATTTGTAGTGTTTCAAGCAGTTGTGTAAAACCATTACAATCACTTTGATTGCCAAGTGAGAAAAATTATGCACTACAAAATCAAAGGAAATTTGACTTGGGGTGTTTTGCACGCCAAAGTGTTTGATATATTGATAACACAAAATTGTTTGATATATTTTCAATTCAAATTTTATCCTCAATTAAGCATTGGAAACTGGTTCAACCTTAAGTGGCTTTTATTTGAATAATTGATTGAGAACCTTAGTGATTCTATTCTTTCATCAAGATTATTCCATTCGGCTTCGCTTATCTGATCTTTCCAATAAACGTTCAGATAAACGATTTAGATCCGAGGCCACTTTCACATATTTTTAGAATAATTTTTAAGTGCAAATTATTAAAAATAAGTGATATATTCAACCCCCTTTCTAAATCAGTTCGCCTCATGTTAACAAGTGGTATCACGAGAACGGTTCATATAGTGCTTCACATATAGGTTTTTAAAAAACGGATAAGGAACCCTAAAAGGGCGTATAATAGAGCGCCAGTTTTTAATGGCGAGAATTACGGTTATTGGAAAGATTGTATGTGGGTGCATATTAATTCTACTAATAGAAAGGTACAGAACATTATTCAAAATGGTCCTATTGAAATAACCATGACCAATGCAAATAATGATGTTGTACCTAAACCAGAAGCATAATGGAATGATGATGAGAAAAGGGTACAATTATGATTGGAAACCAAAAATATTCTCATATCCTCTTAGGAGTTGATGAATATTATAAGGTTTCTCATTGTACGACCGCCAAGGCTATGCGGGACTCCATTAAGAGTTTTCTATGAGGAAACAAATGATTTAAAACTAGCTAGAATCAATACTTTAGCTCAAGAGTTTGATCTTCTTTCAAATGAAGCATGGTGAAACCATTGCGGAAATGCAGAAGAGATTCCTCACCTAATCAATCATTTAAATCACTTGGTAGACTCGTTTCAATGATATTGCTACTAATAAAATTTTGAGATGTCTTAATAGGGAATGGGAACCTAAGATCAACAAAGAACAAGGAAGCTACATGAGCAAGAGCAAGCCTAGAAGGGCATACATCGAATGTCACAAAGATCTCATGACATTGGACACCATAATATTGTTTAGTAAAGCTTGAAGAACATGAGCAAGAGCTCATTAGTCTTGAGCAACATGAAAAGAGACAAAAGAAAGAGAAATCAAAAGACACAGACAAGAAGTTTATTGCTTTAAAGACTTCTAGCTCAAAGTCCTCCACCAAGAGACTTAGTGGAAGTAAGTCAAGTGATGCAGATGGAGATTCGAATGATGAAATGGGGGTGTTCGTAAGAAGGTATAATAGATGCATCAGGAAGAATGGAATACAGCATTCGGACGAAAATCTCATTAACTTTAGACGTCAATCAAAATCCTTAAAGTAAGAAGGAAATAAGGATACAAGTTAATGGGTTCATGCTTTAGTTGTGGAAAGGTCAGTCACTACAAGCCAGATTGTCCCTTGATAAAGAAACAGAAAGGAAAAGACAACATCATCAACAAAAGAAATCGAGCAAGCCTAGAAGGGCATACATCGAATGGGAGAGTGATAATGAGTCCTCAAGCGAAGGTGGCTCGAGTGATGAAGACAAAACGGTGAATCTTTGTCTCACGAACTCATCAAAAGAGAAAAAGAATGTAATTCATTTTAAATATGAACATATAATATAATATCTTATTCCGATTTCCAAAATTCTTTTGAAGCTCTACACCATGAGGCTAAAGATGCTTTCAAACCTTTAGCCTCAAATAAGAAAATTTTTCTACATTTAGAGAAAAGATTTCTGATTCCAAAAGAGAATTAGAAGCTCTTAAGAAATCAATGGTAGATGCTACAAAAGGTAAAACTGAGGATGACAAGTTCTCTTGGTTTAATTGGGCGGGTTGTGAAACTTGTCATATTTGGCAAAGGAGGTTAGAACTCTTAAAGCCAAATTAGACAAAGCATTAGAACCTAAAGTTACATTTTTTGTTGATCACTCACACTTAGAAGTTAGTATGAATAATCCTTATCAGAAATATACATATGTGATAAGAGATCAAAGTAGCAAAAGCAACTCCAATTGAACTTAACTTGTCTATATTGTTGCAAGAAGGGAGACACCATTGCAAAATGTCGATTAGGAGATTCTTGGTTCTTAAAGGTATTTTCCAATGGTTTCCCAAATGCAACCAAAGTTTCACTCACACATAAGGACCCAATAAAATTGGGGTACCTATTTCCCTTGTTTAATTTTTTAGGTGAGATGCCTTAAATCTACGGAGAGAAGATGGTTTTCTCGACAGTGGATGTTCAAAGCATATGACAGGTGACATTCCTTATTAATTGACTTTATGGCAAAGAAAAAAGGATTTGTAACCTATGTGATAACAAAAAGGGATCCATACTCAGAAAAGGTAGTGTAGGTAATCCTCTTCTACACCATCTCATATGTCCTTTTTGTTAAAGGTCTTAAGCACAATCTTATTAGCATTACTCAATTGCGGCGACAAAGGATATAAACTTTCTTTTTTAAAATATTTTTTCATGATTGAACAGAATGATAAGAAAGATGATGTGTTTAATGCTTGATAGTAAATAATGTCTATATGCTTAACTTGAATGAAGTATCTTTGACTAGCACTAAATGTTTTGTCACCATGAAGTGAAGACTTTTGGCTATGGCATAGGCACTTAGTGCACGTCAACTTTGACTTGCTAAATAAAGTAGTTCAAAAGATCTAGTTCTCGTCTACCAAAGATTAAATTTTCAAATGATCACATATGTAATGCATGCCAAATGGGGAAGCAAACGAGGATCTCATTCAAATCTAAAAATGTATTTTCTACATCAGTACCTCTTGAACTTCTTCATATGGAGATTTTTGGACCATCTAGAATCAAAAGCTTGGGTGGAATTACTATGACTTTGTTATTGTAGACGATCACTCTAGATTTTGTTGGACTATTTTCTCGGCTAGTAAAAGTGAAACTTTTCAGCTTTTGAAAAGTTTGCCAAGGTTTCTAAAAATAAACTAAATTCTAGCATAGTTACTATCCGAAGCGATCACGAAGGTGAATTTGAAAATCACCTCTTTGAGGAATTTTGTGATAAACATGGAATTGATCCTAATTTTTCGCTCCAAGAACTCCTCAACAAATGGAGTGGTGGAACGTAAAAATCGTATTTTAGAAGAGCTAGGAAGAATTATGATCAATGAAAGTGGGCTTCCTAAATATTTTTGGGCCGATGCTATTAGTACGACATGTTATGTTTGAATAGGGGTACTTATACGTCCTATTCTCAACAAAACTCCCTATGAACTTTTAAAAGGTATGAAGCCAAATGTATCACATCTTCATGTTTTCGGGTGTAAATGTTTTGTTTTAAATAATGGAAAAGAAAATATTAGCAAATTTGGCTCAAAAGCAGATGAAGATATCTTTCTCGGATACTCTCAATCTAACAAAGCATATAGAGTATACAATAAAAGATTACTTATTATGGAGAATCTGTGCATGCTACTTTTGATTAATCTTGTCCGAAAATTGTCGGAAAGGTATTTCTTTCATGGTGCACGCGTTTCTTCGGAAGACATGCTCAAAGACTCTAAAGAAGGGATTGATCAACCCGAATCAGTGAAAGTTGAGAAGAAGGAAGATCACAAACTCTGAAAAGATTGAGGAGGATCATCCAATTAGCAACAATGACCTTCATTTGGCATGGAAATCCTCTAAGATCATCCAATCGACAATATTCTCGGAGATATCACAAAATGAGTAACTACACAGTCTAAAGATAAGTAACTTTTGTTATCATTTTACTTTTGTCTCTCAAATTGAGCCTAAAAACTCTAAAGGAGGCCTTAGTTGATGAACATTGGTTTTTGGAAATGCAAGAGGAATTAAATCAATTCAAGAGAAATGAGGTATGAGATCTTGTCCCCCCTCCACGAGGCCATCGAGTAATTGGTACCCAAATGGATATTTAGAAACAAACTAGATGAAAATAGAGTACTAACTCGTATAAAGCAGGCTAGTGGCTCAAGTTTATACCAAGAGGAGGGCATTGACTATGAGGATACTTATGCTCTGGTTTCCGCCTTGAGGCTATACACCTTTTTCTAGCCTATGCTTGTTCAAAAGATTTCAGATTATATCAAATAGATGTGAAGATTTTTTTAAAAGTCATGAGTATCCAAATTATGTTTATAAACTTAAACGTTCTTTGTATGGTCTCAAGCAAGCCCCTAGAGCTTAGTATGAGCGACTTAGTAAATTTTTACTCGATCAAGGATACTCAAGAAGGAAGGTTAATACTACACTCTTTATTAAGTGTTAAGGAAATCACTCTATTCCTAGTCCAAGTTTATGTAGATGAAATTACTTTTGGATATACTAATATGCACTTGTGTTGCACCCCAAAATTTTACCAACAATTATTTATTCATTGAGTGTTTGAAAGTTGATACCCTTCATCAGTAAGTTCAAGAGATCCTCAAGAGAAGTGGGTTAAAACCAGGGTTGTGTGCTTCATAGCTTGAGAGTTGTGGGTGCTCCTCAGATGATTCTGAGACTTTGAGAATGAACTTGATGTTTTGAGAAATCCTATGAGATGCATTGAAAGCCATCATGAAGCCCAGAGAGGTCATTATGCAAGGCTGCAGGAGATTCAGCCATGAATGGTAGAATTAGGGTTTTGACTGGGTCAACCCTAGATCAGCTGAAGATTTGGAGAAGGTTGAGACCTAATCCAAGGGCCATGAGATCATCGGAATGATGCATAGAGATGTTATAAAGATGATTCCTAGACCAACTCATCATGATTGAGGAGTTTGAGAAGTTTCAAGTTAGGGTTTCCAAGGATTGTCAGTGAAAAACCCTAATTTGATCCCATCTTCCAGGCAGTTTTAGCTCTAGATGTGATTGATATCTCATCTTCCCCACAACATGAATGTTGTAGAGCTTTGTTCTTATCTTTAATTTGAGTGGTGGAAGTCCTTGATAGGAGTTACAGAGCTCAAGTATGGTTTTGACCAATTACAGGTCAGCAGAGGGTGTGTGAATCTGGGTCCTTGAAAGTCACCCAACTTGCAGACAACTTTTGCCCATAGTAGGATGATTCCTATGATTTCTTGGTCAACATTAATGTTGAAGGGAATCTCCTTAGCTTTAATTTGAGGGGTATAAGTCCTTGATAGGATTTGTGGAACTCAACTTATGGTTTGAACAAGACAGGGGTATTTTGGTCATTTGTCAGTTATAGGTCATTTTAAGCAAAGGCCATATCTCCTATTTCCAAGCCTCAAATGGAAAAACTCAAAACATGAAAGTTGTTAAAAATATGATTTTAAGTCTAGAAAGAAGGTCATGAATTGTTGGAAAAGCTCATAGCATGGATTTGCATGATTGGTCAAAAAAGAACTAAAAATGGCTTATAAGTTTAAAAAGTTGAATTTGAAAATTGGTTTGGAGGATCTAGGAATCTAAAATAGGTCATCCAATATATCATTTTGATTGGAAACATCATTTTGAGAACAATGGTTCAAATATAATTTTGATTTTGAAGCTTTAAAATGGGACATGCTTTGGAAAATTGAAACTTGCATATTAAGCACCTTGGAAATCATAACACAAGGCAAGGAAGAGGCTTGTTTTTGTGCATTCCTTCTCAATATCTCACATAAGGAGAATTGACACCCAATTTGCAAGGTTTAAGGCATGATGCATGAGATTTTCAACTTACCATCATATGAGATTCCAAGGACTTTCTAGCTCATTCTAGAAAGATCTAGGAGTTTCCATTGATCATTATAAGAAGAGTGAATCATGGAGGATAAAAGGTTGGTGATCATTGTTGATGAGAGGTGAGAATTAGAGTGTGAAAAGTAAGATTCTTCCATTGGCAATTTGATATCAAACCTTCATTCTCTTCAATCTCCATTCATTTCTCCACCACAAACATATTATTATGATCATTGTGATGGAGTACATGCTGAGGTAGAAGAAGATCCATGGCAGTTTGAAGCTATCTTGAGGAAATTGCAAGAGTGCATTTGATATCAAACACGAGTTTCAAGCCTTGTTCATTCATCTTGCTGCATACAGAATCCATATTGGCCTCTGAGGATCAAACAAGGAAGGTTTCAGGCACTGAATTGCAAGGAAACCATAGCCTCCATTAAAGTGTAACAGGTTGGTAATCTTGCTCGAATCTCCTAGTTTATGTGCATTCTGCCATAGTTATAGGTGTAGAACTGTTAAGCTAGGTTAGCTGATTAAATCCTGAGCATTAGGGGGAATTTCGTGGAGTTTCATGGCAGTGCAAGAATCTGCTATGATCAAGAACAAACTGGATTAGTGGTTTTAAGGCACGTGCTATAGCTCGCTGTAGTCAGGGTAACGTGTAGAAGAGAATTAGACCATTAGAATTAAGAATCCTCATGATCAATATCAGTGAAAATGGTGGAACCCTAGCCTTCATCCCTTCTGTTTGCTCATGTTAAGAGGATTCAAGGAAACTACGCATATGGTTATAATCCTCATGTTTCGTGGAGCATGTTTGGTTTTGAAATTTCTGAAATCATCAAGAGATGAGAGAGCAACAGGTGAGGGAGTTTCGTGCAATGGAAGCTGCGTCTGAAAACCCTAATTGCAATTTGGGGAAGAAGGTCTTTTGGCCATTGGATTGAGTCCACGCTGTTGACTGGGGAATGGATCGAACGGATGAGGTTCAAACTTAAAAATGGAGGGAACCCTAAACCAAAACGCGTCGTTTTGTTTAATGAGAAACCATGGGCTTATTCAGAATGCTATCCACACCACCCCCTTTGCAGCCCATTCAATATTTCAACTAGCGTGTCTTACTACTCACACCCCCTCCCCCTTTAATTGATTTCTTTTTTATTTTAATTCCATTTAATTTTCTTGCACTTTATAAAATTCATGAAAAATAGAAAATTAATATTTTTTAATTCTTGTTTTTTCTATAGGTTAATGAATTTGTCTAGAAAAATATAAATAAATAAAATTTCCATTTTATTTTCTTTTCATATTTTTAGTATATTTTTTCATTTTAATAGCTTTTAAAATAGGATTAATTTTGT
>OZ012739.1:337209204-337238834 GCA_963859935.3 Lathyrus sativus
TGGGGGCAAGATGAGATGACAATCACATCTTGGGCTAAACTGCCTTGAAGATAGGGGTCAAACTAGGGGATTTTACACTGTCAAGCCTTAGAAACCCTAGCTTGAAACTTCTCAAACTCTTCAATCATGATGAGTTGACCTTGGAATCATCCTTATAGCATCTCAATGCATCAATCCATGATCACATGGCTCTTGAATTAGGTATCAACCTTCCTCAAATCATCAGTTGACCTAGGGTTGACCCAGTCAAACCCTAATTATACCACTCATGGCTGAGTCTTCTTAATCTTGTACAATGACCTATCTAGGCTTCAAAGTGATCTTCAAACCTTCTCATGAGCTCTCTCAAGGCCTCAAGTCCACATTCCTGGCTTCAGAATCATCTGAGGTCTTTCCACAACTCTCAAGCTAGGAGGCACACAACCTTGGTTTCAACCAATCTCTCTGAGGATCTTTTAACTTCTCTGACAAGGATATCAACCCTTGAACACTTGAATAAGCTTCTTGGCTAGCTTCAAAGTTCTTGATTGGTACTCATACCTCTTGATCTCCTGCATACATGTCTATGAAATGCAAATGATAATGCTAATGTGAATGAAATGAAACACAAGCTAGGTAAAGAAGAGTTGGTCAAATTTTAGGGTGCAACAGCTGCCCCTATTCAAATGGCTTGAACTTGACTGGGTGAGAAGCGAATGACTCTCAACCAATCAAGGTGCGAGACTGTTGAATACCACCAAACCCGGAAATTTGCCAACTGCACAGGTACACGGTACTCTGATGAGAACAAATCTTCGAACACTGAAATACTAGCTGCACGGCAACTGGCTGGGGAATTGGTCACACGGTAACCGGTAGTACATGGTTGATCATGCCGTCGGGCATCAAGATTCCTCAGGACTCATCAGGCATTCAAAGAAGACTTTCGGGCATCAGCCGAACTTCATCAGTAAGTCGGGAATAGAATTCTCAGTCAATCATGAACCAATTGGGGGTACTCAACTTCTGCCGTCAGGCACTCCGCATCAGCTGAGAGAGCTGCTTTGTCAATACGGTTGGACTTCAATCATCAAGTCTTCGAGGGAAGTTTCAACTTCGCTATTCCGGAGCCTGCTGGGGATGACGCATCTCCGCTGGGGATTCTGGAGAACTATCAAGTAACTATGCTTCGGGGATCCAGAAATCATTCTGACTGAATCATCTTTGCTGCGGACATCGAGAATCATCTTGAACAAATAACTCCGCGGGGACTTCAAGAATTCTCCTGACCCGATAACTCTGCTGGAGATTTCAGGAATCGTCCTGAGCAGACGCTCTGCCGGGGACTCTAAGCATCAACTTGAGCAAGCAACTCTGGCGACTGCACCGGGGATTTTAAGAATCATCTTAAGCAAACGACTTTTCCGGGGAGAATTCAAGAATCATCTCGATCAAACTATTCCGCGGAGGAACACCTGCAAAACAAGAACGGTAACGACCTAGCTCACGTTTCATATGCATATGCTTTGACAATGGCGCAATGCTCCACATGGTGGAAATGTTATGCGTTTATGATAAATGTTATGCAATCATGCAAAATGTTATGCAATCATGCAAAATGCTGCGATCCCGTCGGCAAAATAAATGCTGCAGGGAGAATCCTCCCGTCAAGGAGAAAGAACCACTCTGATAGGGGAAGGAATCATCCTGCTGAGGAGAAAAAGGTCACGCCAATCTCAGTCGGACTCTGTGGGGAAGTGAACTTCAGTTGACTGCTGCAGGGGAACGAAGCTCTACGAGAACCTGGATCTGCTGAAGAAAGCGATGTCAATCACAGAAATAGACTGCACAGCCTTCGCGGCTGAACTTTCCTGGAGATAACGGCTCCGGTGGGGAAACACAGCGTCAGCTATTCAACACTCTACTGGGGAAAACCAATCATGGTCCCAACTGCTTCCAAGGCCTCGGCTCTCTTGGGGATCTGCAAACTAGGTTGGAGAAGAAGAAATCATCCGGCTTCGGGGGAGAGTACGACTCTGCGGGGAATTTCGATTTCGATAGAGACTTCAGTCTGGAGCTATCAATTGCCTCATACTTCAGCGTATGACTCAGTTGGGGAGATGTCGTTCCTTCGGGATACATCTGATTAGGGAGAGAATCTTCTCTACTCGGGGAAACATATCAATGTTTACGATCTCATGTTCGGAATCTGCGGGGAGAGGCTGCCGAACCTTGCTGGAGAAGGAGGAATCATCCTGCTTGGGGACGCGTACGGCGTACCGTCTGGACTATGCTATACCTGTAACAACACAAACAAACCAACAAGATGCCTTTCTCAAAGGGGGCTATCAAGGTTATCGTCTTGTGACAATGCTTAAGTAATTCATTGTTTCAACAATCAGCGGCCTAGGCCAGTAAGTTTATGTATGCGCATTTTGTCAAAAACATCGGCGTTCTTTTTCGCAAACAAAACAGTTAAATGCTAAACAGACAAGCAGAATTGCTGAATAGTATAC
This sequence comes from Lathyrus sativus, assembly GCA_963859935.3. Classification (NCBI taxonomy): domain Eukaryota; kingdom Viridiplantae; phylum Streptophyta; class Magnoliopsida; order Fabales; family Fabaceae; genus Lathyrus; species Lathyrus sativus. The sequence goes on from OZ012739.1 coordinate 337,211,700, forward strand.
ATTTTATTGATAACGAACCCCTGAATGGGTAAAAATGTTTTACAACAGATGCAAGCTCCTGGAATGAGGAAGCCGCGCAAAAATAAAACATAAATATGCATCAGTATATACAAATGTCAGCAACGAGGCGTAGACGAACACCATGAGTTGATCCCTCTATGGCCCACTCGACTTCGATACTTCTCCGACGCTTCAGCTTCAGAAGCGATTGATTCAGATAAACGGCCCTCAGGTCTTCCAAACCACTAAACAATGAAAGTCCACACGCGGAACGCAGTCATTTGCTTTTTCAAATCCCTAACTTTTGTGTGAACCGTCCTTCGCGGGTTTTCAGTTCACCGGGATACCCTTTTTTGCCAAAGTCGCCCTTCCGGGTTTTCGACTTTGCGGGTGTACATTTTTTCAATTATATCCCTAATTTTTGCCCGAACCTTTTTCCTTTTTTATGGTTCGCCGGGATGCCCCATTTTTGCCTGGACTCTCTTTTTACTGTCCAGCGGGTCGCTTTCAAGCAAAGTATTTTTTAACTGCGTCCGCGTTCACCGGGGATGCAAAATCCTCGCCATCCATCGTGGATAACAACAAAGCTCCTCCCGAGAAGACCTTGCTGACAACATACGGACCTTTGTAATTGGGAGTCCACTTGCCCCGGTGATCGGAGTGTGGGGGAAGAATCTTCTTCAGGACGAGATCACCCGTCTGAAAGCTTCTAGGACGCACCTTCTTATCATAAACTTTCTTCATTCGGCTTTGGTACAGACGACCATATGCAATCGATGCTAATCTCTTCTCGTCCATCAGGCTGAGTTGGTTCAGTTGGTTCTTAATCCATTCTGCCTCATCGAGTTTTGCATCAACCAAAACTCGTAAAGAAGGGATCTCCACTTCTAACGGTAGGACAACTTCCATACCGTACACCAAGGAGAAAGGAGTTGCCCTGATTGATGTACGTACCATCGTACGATAACCATGCAATGCGAATGGCAACATCTCGTGCCAATCCTTGTAGGTCACAACCATCTTCTGAACAATCTTCTTGATGTTCTTATTGGCCGCTTCAACGGCACCATTCATCTTCGGCCGGTAAGGAGATGAGTTGTGGTGTTCAATCTTGAAACTATGGCACAGCTCCTTCATCATCTTGTTATTCAGATTCGAACCATTATCAGTAATGATCCGCTCGGGAATTCCGTAACGACAGATGATAACCCTCTTTATGAATTTAGCCACCACCTGCTTGGTCACATTAGCGTATGAGGCGGCCTCCACCCACTTGGTGAAGTAGTCAATAGCTACTAGAATGAAGCGATGACCATTAGATGCAGTAGGCTCGATCTTGCCTATCATGTCGATGCCCCACATGGAGAACGGCCACGGGGAAGACATGACATTTAACGGACACGGCGGCACATGAACTTTATCAGCATAAATCTGGCATTTATGACACCTCTTCGCGAATTTAAAGCAATCCGACTCCATCGTCAGCCAGTAATATCCTGCTCTCAGGATCTTTCTCGTCATAGCATGCCCGCCGGCGTGCGTACCAAATGTGCCTTCATGGACTTCTTCCATGAGCATACTCGCCTCTTTCTCATCTACACATCTGAGCAGCACAAGATCGTGGTTTCTTTTATACAAAACTCCATCAGGATTGAGATAAAAATTTCCAGACAGCCTCCTCAGAGTCTTCTTATCCTGGGTTGACGCACCCGCAGGATACTCCTTAGTCATAAGGAAGGTCTGGATATCATGGAACCATGGCTTGCCGTCGGAGGCTTCCTCGATCGCAAAGACAAATGCAGGTCTATCAAGATGAGAAAGGACAATTCTTGGAGCTTCATTCCAAAAATTGAATTTATACATCGAAGCCAACGTGGCTAAGGCATCAGCCATCTGGTTCTCGGCCCTGGGCACATGATGGAGTTCCACTCGATCAAAGAACGGAAGTAGCCTTCTGGCATAATTCATGCACGACACCAAATTCGATTGACGAGTCTTCCACTCCCCTTTAATCTGGTTAATCACAAGCGCTGAGTCACCATATACGTCTAGGTTCTTGATTCTCAAATCAATTGCTTCTGCTAGACCCATAATGCATGCTTCGTACTCCGCTTCGTTATTGGTGACTGGAAACGTCAGTCTCGCAGTGAACGGGATGTGGGATCCGTGGGGAGTCGTGATGATCACCCCAATACCACTTCCATAGGAATTAACCGCCCCGTCAAATATCAATTTCCACCGGGATTTCCTATCTGGACCCTCGTCGGGCAACGGCTCATCGCAATCCTTCGCTTTGAGAAACATGATATCCTCATCAGGGAATTCAAATTTCATCGGCTGGTAATCTTCGATTGGCTGTTCGACAAGGTACTCAGACAATACGCTTCCCTTGATGGCCTTCTGGGAAACGTACTGAATGTCATATTCCGTCAACACCATTTGCCATCTGGAAATCCTACCCGAAAGCGCTTGCTTCTCAAAGACGTACTTGATCGGATCCATCTTCGAAATTAGCATGGTAGTGTGATTGAGCATGTACTGTCGTAAACGTTTGGCAGCCCAGGCTAGTGCATAACACGTCTTCTCCAGCATCGAATAGCGAGATTCACAGTCTGTGAACTTTTTACTCAAGTAGTAAATGGCATGCTCCTTTCTGCCCGTCTCGTCGTGCTGACCGAGAACACACCCCATACTATTCTCAAGAACTGTCAAGTACATGATTAATGGTCGTCCAGCCACTGGGGGTATCAAGATTGGAGGTTCCTGAAGATACTGCTTTATCTTATCGAATGCCTTCTGGAAATCCTCATTCCAGATAATTGCCTGATCTTTCTTTAACAGTTTGAACATCAGTTCACACGTGGCCGTGAGCTGAGAAATAAACCTTGCAATGTAGTTTATTCTGCCCAGAAAACCACGAACTTCTTTTTCTGTTTTTGGCACTGGCATTTCTTGTATCGCTTTTATTTTCGCAGGATCAACCTCGATGCCTCTTTCGCTCACGATAAACCCCAGTAACTTTCCGGACCGTACTCCGAAAGTACACTTGTTAGGATTCAGCCTCAACCTGAATTTCCTAAGCCTCCCAAAAAGCTTCAGCAAATTGACCAGATGTCCCTCCTCCGTTTGGGACTTCGCGATCATGTCATCAACATAGACTTCAATCTCATTGTGAATCATGTCATGAAACAAAGTGACCATTGCTCGTTGGTAAGTGGCCCCTGCGTTCTTCAGACCGAAAGGCATTACCTTGTAGCAAAATGTTCCCCAAGGTGTGATAAACATAGTTTTCCCCATGTCTTCCGGCGCCATCTTGATTTGATTGTAACCGGAGAAGCCATCCATGAACGAAAATACGGAGAACTGCACTGTATTGTCGACCAACACATCAATATGAGGCAGTGGGAAATCATCTTTAGGGCTCGCCCTATTCAAATCCTGATAATCGACGCACATTCGCACCTTACCGTCCTTCTTCGGTACAGGCACTATGTTGGCGACCCACGGAGGGTAAGTAGTGACCGCTAAGAAGCCAACATCAAGCTGTTTCTGCACTTCTTCTTTGATCTTAACGGCCATATCTGGTCTCGTCCTCCTAAGCTTCTGCTTAACGGGTGGACAATCTTCTCGCAACGGCAAGTGGTGGACCACGATGTCAGTATCAAGCCCGGGCATATCTTCTTATGACCAAGCAAAGACGTCACTATACTCTCTTAGCATCTCGACCAATCTCTGCTTGACATCACTCTGCAATGCAGCCCCTATCCTGACATTTCTGACGAGTTCTTCAGAACCCAGATTCACGATCTCAATCTCCTCTTCATGAGGCAGAATAATCTTCAGGAAGGTCTTCATCTTCATCAATCTCTTCTTCGGCTTGATAGATCGGGCAATCGAAGTCGAAGTGAGCCGTAGAGGGTCCAGAGTCGATGTCGTCTGTTATGTGGATCCTGCAATAACAAGGGTTAAGTTTAAAACAAGGATGTGCAGGTTAGCACAAACCCCATTGCCATTTTACTATTTTTCAAAACAAATATAAAACAGGAATAACAGAGATCACAATATTTGAATACGAAGAAAATGCCTTTGATTCATTAACAAAATGCATGTACATAATCCAACAAGGCCCTGACAATAAAACCACTATGCCCCGGGTAGGACATAGGGTTGTACAATGATTGAAAAAAGTAAATCATTACTCTTCGCTTGTCATCTGGATGATATCCTTGACGGACCAGTTGGTAAGGCCCTCGCCTGGCTTGCTTGGCTGGATCCAAGAGTCGAGGTCACAGTCGCTATCTCCGCTGTCTTCAGACACTGCGTTGATGCTTTCGAAAATCACTCCGCCACTGGTAAACTGGATTGGGCCTTTACCTCGCGACGCACTGCTAGAAGAAGAGGCTTCAGCCGCAGGAGAATATCCCAACCCGAACTTATCTTACTTGTTAGGTATCTCCAAAATTCCCCCCCAGCCTGGGGTAGATCAGGCTTGGACAACGGCCCGAGCTTCCTTGAAGGAAGAGAGAGTCATCTCTGGCTTTTCGGTGACTACAGGAGCTATGTCCTTCACTTTAACGACTTCGAACGCTTGGCATAGAGTTTCGTGGATTTCTCCATCCATCTCGACATACTTTAAGGACGACAAATGGCTCACCATTATGTCTTCCTCTCCACAAACAGTTACGATGCTACCCCCGACAGCATATTTGAGTTTCTGGTGCAACGTGGAGGTCACGGCTCCAGCAGCATGGATCCACGGTCGGCCCAAGAGACAGCTGTAGGCAGGCATGATGTCCATAATATAAAAGACCGCGTCGAACGTTTCCGGCCCGACTTGGATTGGCAGGGTCACCTCCCCGAAAACATGGCGTTTAGTTCCATCGAACGCTTTCACAACCAGATCACTGGGTGTGCAAATCACTCCACGAGTATCCAACTTCATTAATGCCTTCTTCGGAAGAACATTAAGCCACGAACCCGTGTCCACCAACACGTGCGACATAATCGTGCCCCTACACTCTATCGAGATGTTCAGAGCGCTATTGTGGTTCCTCCCTTTCGGCGTCAGCTCTAGGTCAGTGAACCCTAGCCCATTTCCAGCATTTACGTGGGCTATGACCTCTTCTAGCTGATTTACCGATATTTCCTGCGGTACATATGCGGCGTTCAACACCTTCAGCAGCGCGTTGCGGTGTGCTTCAGAACACAGCAACAAGTTCAGGATGGAAATCTTCGAGGGTGTCTGATGGAGATGATCCACAATCTTGTAGTCACTCTTTTTGATTAACCGCATAAACTCCTCGGCGTCTTTAACAAGTAAGTCTTTTTCTGCCCCACGCGGGATCTCTTCAACGACTTTACCTTTACCTTTATCAGCTGCGTCAGCTCTGACCGCTTTATCCGCCATGACCTCCGGTGGTGCAAACACTCTTCCGCTGCGGGTGATACCGCTGATTCCCGCAAGGTTCTCCATAGACGACCCAAACGGTTATAGCTCCAACTTCTGTCCGTTGCAGTAGACTTCAGCCCCATAATGCCATGGGACAGCATTAGTGCTTTCGAAGGGTATCAGCCCAGCTTTGGTGATAGTAATTATGGGCGGTCTGGGCGCAGAAATAGTTATCGTCTGGCGAGGGATGGTGATGGTGGCGACCTCATCATCTTGCTTCAGCACTACCTCCTCTGATCCATATTCGGCCCTCCGGCTAAACTGTAAAATCCCTTCAGTCATCAGACTTTGAATTCCTTCTACCAACTGTTCACATCCATCAGAACGTGTGGCACAGTCCATACACAGCTCTCCGCAACCTAGAAAGAAACCTCTTTTCATCAACTTAGCTTTAACGAAGCTAAGCGGCATCTTCAGATCTCTGACGTCAGTCAACAAATCTAAGCTCTCGTCTTCAATAATGGTGTTTACTCCACCTCCCCTATGATTCGGCATAGGATTCTTCGTGACATTTGGCACATTATCCGAGAAGTTGATGATCTTAGCGTCCACCATGTCCTGCACCTTGTGCTTAAAGGCCTTGCAGTTCTCTATTGTGTGGCCTGGTGCCCCTGAGTGAAACTCACAAGTTGCATTCGCGTCATAACCTGGTGGAGGTGCCCCTGTCAAGGGAGCCAAGGTTCTCTTCTGGATCAACTGTAGCTGAAGCAAAGTCTGCAATAGTTGAGCGTACGACATGGGCGGTGTCTCGAGGTGACGGCTCGATAGAGGTGCCCGATTATGATACTTTCTGTACCCTTGTTGACTCGGTTGCTGCTGCTGCTGCTGTGGCTGTTGAACTGCTGGGATAGTTATACTGGCCACCTGCTGGTGAGGGCCTTTACCCTTCCTTCGAGCGTTGGTCACAACGCTCGCTTCTCCTTCCCGTCTTTTGCCACTATAAGGTTTCTTTCCTCCTCCAGCTGAGGATGACTCACCTTGAATTTTCCCGAGCTTGATCCCATTTTCGATGTGCTCACCCGTGATAATGAGATCTGAGAATGTTCCAGACATGCCGCTGACCAATTTCTCATAGTAAACCCCTGGGAGGGTGGCTACAAACATCTGCACAAGCTCGCGCTCAACCATCGGTGGCTGAACCCTGGCTGCCAACTCACGCCACCGCTGGGCGTATTCCTTAAACCCTTTGTTGTTCCTCTGCAACAGATTCTGCAGTTGGACCCGGTTCGGGGCCAAGTCGCTATTGTATTGGTAGGGGTGCACAAATGCTTCAGCAAGGTCTTTCCACGTGCGCACACTAGTAGGCTCCAGACTCATGTACCACTTGAGGGATGGCCCGGAAAGACTGTCTTGAAAGAAGTGCATCAGCAACTTCTCGTCCTCAGAATGAGCGAACATTTTCCTATAATACGATCTCAGGTGGACGCGAGGGCAAGTGATGCCCTTATACTTTTCGAAGTCAGACACCTTGAACTTGGGAGGCACCTTAAAATCAGCAATCAGTCCCAACTTGGACATATCAACGCCCAAGGTGTTCTGATTCTCGATATTTCTCATCTTATCCTTGAGTGCTTTGAACCTTAGACGTGCTTCAGCATTCAGCTCACCTTCAGCACCTCTCTGAGAGAACACATCGTCCTGACGGTCTTCTAACCACGGCTGAGGCCCAAACAGATTCCCAACACCTGCATTGCCGTTGCCCAACCCGACATTGACATTAGCTTCAAAATTCCCATTACCGACGTCTGTCTTATTGCCGTTGAGTCCCATGTTAACTATCACATTGCCGTTGGCACTGCCATTTCCCCCGGTCACGGGGACGCCATTTTGTGGAGTTTCAACTGGTGGAGGAGTAGGCCCGGTCCCACCATGGAGTACGCCATTGCTATCGACCCTTGAAATTAGAGGCTGAACCAAGGTTCTGAGCTGATCCTGGCCATTGGCGACTGCTTGCATGAGCTCCATGAAGCGATCCATTCTTTCGCGGAGTTCTTGAACATCAGTTTGCACTTGCTCCATGATCCTGGTTTGATTAGCTCTGGTCGGATAGCGGTGAATAGGTCTCTGACCAATCCTGGAACCACCTGAAACAACCTGGAAACACAAAAGGGTTAGGAAAAACGACAAAGTGCTCGTTATGCGAATGCTTCATGCAAATGCAAACGTGTGTCTGTGCGTTAGGGAGATCTCCCCCGATCCTAGTGCCTGAGTGCCAGTGCTGATAATAAGAAGAAGTCCGAGTCCAATCATGGAAATGACAATCTCATATATAAAGAAAGCCCATCAAGGCAGTACACAACATCAGTGAGTACAAGCAGAATCAATAGCATGACCTCGACCAACAAGCCTGGTGATGGTCAGCATACAACAATGATCAAAACAAAAGGAATACAAACAGTCAAGCATGGCCACGGGCACGATACTCTTCTAACAACTCCTTCGTTCCTGGATGATCAGGCCGAGTGAGCAACCCTTCGACGAGCAACTCTCTCTGCATAATGGTGTACTGAAGACCTTCGACCGAATCTTCCCATGCTCCTTCACCGAAACAATCTTCTAACTTCCGTTTCTTGGATTCAAACGTCAGTTTGCGCTCCTTCAGGTTAGCGAGAGCTCTGTTGAGCTGGCCTTCGACGGCGTATCTGCGAGCGGCTTCTTCATCAAACCTCTTCTCATTAGCCTTCACCTGGGCTTCCAGCTTAGAGATCTGTTGCATCAGCTTATCCTCCTGCTCTCTCCTGGTGGCTAGGGAAGCCTTCCAGTGCTGGTTGAACTTGGATATCCTCCGATACGCTTCGTCAAAGTGCTGCTTCTTTGTAGCCAGTACGTCGTTGACAGCTTTGAAGTCTTGACCCATGCGTTCACGCTCGGCTATCTGCTTAGTCAAATCTGTCCCTAGCTGGTTCACCAGCTTCGTCTGCCTCTTGAAGGAATGAACGGCTTCGTTTCTCTCGCTTCGAAGCTAAGCCAATTCTTTCTCCAGTTCCTCATTTGCCCGCTTCAATTCATCTCGCTCAGCTAACACCTGATTATGCTGCTGAATGGGCACAGTAGTAGGCTCTTCAATCATTGGAGGGCTTTCTGGCTTGGCAGGAAGAAACGGCATCCCTATAGCATATGCTCTGGCTCTGATCCAAGTCATATACGGAGGGTAGGCTTGGTTATTGCTTTTCCCCAGCAATGGTTTTCCCCTCTTACTGACGCCATTCCAGGCGCGTTGAAGCTTAGATAACAGATCCCCCTCAAGAAGCCCAGTGAGGTACAGAGATTCCTGCACCTCTTCATCTTTCGGCGGAGCTCTCAAAGCATACGCGAACTGTCGGACCAGCAAAGAAGGATTATCGTTTATACAGCCCTTCCTGCCTATCAAAGGCACGTTCGGAAACCCGCTGCAGCTGAAGATAATCTCGGTACCCAACCTATCTCTGTCAAACCAGTCAATATCCTCTGCAAATAGACTCATCAAACGCTCGGACCACTCAGTTGTGGCTGCAGATGAAACAAAGGGGCCCCTCTTGGGCAGATGACTATCAAGCCATTTATAAAGCAAGGGTACACAGCATGAGACATTCTTGCCCCTTCTGTTCTCGTTTTTGTAGTGGACGGAATGGTAGACATCTCCTATCAAGGTAGGGACTGGATTCCCTGAAGCAAAGATGTGGAAGGCGTCGAAGTCTACAAACTCGGGCATATTGGGGAACAGAATGATGCCATATATGCACAGAGCGAGAATGGCGTTGAACACGACCCAACATCCGTCCTTGGCGCACTGCTGAGCCTTCCCCACTAAGAACTGCAAGGAGAAACCGGGAACCTTGTTCCAACTAGACAATACCAACTCGGAGGCATCCAAATGAAGTGACGGAGCTAAACTAGTCAGATCAGACTCAACATCCATATGAACAAAAGGCATCTGCCTCTTGATAGGCACACCTAACAAATCAGCATATTCCTCTAGCGTAGGTGCGAGAACAAAATCCTGGAAAGTAAAGCATCTCAACGGAGGATCGTAGAACTGCAGCAGAGCGTGCAACCCATTCAACTCGAACGCAGAAGGTTTACGAACCACACTGAGCAATTTGCCGTAAGATTTTTTGAACTCATCTCTCACAGAATCATCTGCTAAAGCAATCAAACCAGTCAGCTGGACCACATCAGGGGCAGGGAGCTTGTAAGCCACGGTCTTCCTCAGAGAACCCATAACAATACAATAGGAGGCAAGAAATCCTGGATCGGGGTAAACGGTACCTGCAACACAGACACACGTTAATGAAATGCAAATGGGTATGCAAAGCGAGGTAAAATGCAATCATGCAGCAGGAGATCAAGGCAACTGTGCTGTGGAGATTCTGTATCAACAAAACCACGATACTGCTCTGTCAAGAACAACCACTATCACTGATAAGAACAAAACCCTGGTGTCGGACCACAAATTTGCTCTGTCAAGAACACACATCTGATAATAAGGACCTCTGATACAGGACCAAAAATCTGCTCTGTCAAGAACAACCATCTGATAATAAGGACCTCTGATACAGGACCAAAAATCTACTCTGTCAAGAACAACCATCTGATGATGAGATCCTCAGATACAGGACCAAAAATCTGCTCTGTCAAGAACAACTATCTGATGATGAGATCCTCAGATCCCAGTCATAAATCTGCTCTGTCAAGAACAAATACTCATCTGCTGATGGGATCCTCAGATCCAATCATAAACCTGCTCTGTCAAGAACAATCATATGTCTGATGATGCGAACCTCTGGTACCAACAAAACTGATTCACTATCAAGAAAACCAGGTAGTCTGAAGGTCAAAGTTTCCTGCAATAAACCCAACCCTGCTCACAGGTATGGACCTAAACTGACTCAAGTTCGGAATCCTATGCATTCATCAGCGTCACAGACATTCAAGAGGGGTGATACGATACCCAGAAGGTGTGGCATCACCAGCTCATGAAGCGGCCTCACTCGGCTGAATCACAAATGATCGGTCCCCATAGTCGACAATCCTCCAAACAAACAACCCCCTCAACCCAAAGGGTTGAAAAAGAAGTCAACCGGGAGAACCTCGTCTGAGCGTGGATTTCATGAGACACTAGTGCCTGCAAAGCAAGCACGCGCCCACTAATTTCCACAATTAATGCTAGGTACACTCAAGCCTGGGTCTGGCTTCTCACTCATCAGAATGCCCCTCCCACAACAGCACAGATAATCATATCATACTGAAAATAAAATGCGGGAAATAAATGCGATAAATAAACACAACCCAACAAGTGATCATACAAGCGCTAGGATTCACTCTCGCAGGGGACGTTGGGATCCCCAACTGACTCGCATAAGGGACGTTGGATCCCAGGAAACTATCAAGTCCCCAGCAGAGTCGCCAGCTGTCGCTTTCGCGAAAATAAGGTGCCGGCAAAACAGAAGAGTCGCCACCTTTCGTTATTTATCCCTCAGAGTGGGAAAGGAAACGATCGGAAAAACCTGACGAAAAAGGGTAAGACAAGGTCATCGCAACCATTGTCTGGGTTCGGGAGTCAGTTACGCAAGGGGAAGGTATTAGCACCCCTCACGTCCGTCGTACTCGACGGGGTCCACGCTTGTTGTGTTTACTGGACGGGTTGGTTTTATCTATCTACCTATCAAGGCTGGCTTAAAAGAAAAGAAAATGACTCGGCAAAGCGTCGCGCTTTATGCCTACGTATTCTCATCAGAGAATGAGAAATCATAGTCAGCGTAGTTCGACTAACTACGGGTTACGGGGAAGGTGGCTCGCCAATATGTCAGTATTGTGCCTACGTACTCTCAACAAGCTTGAGAGATCAGAGCTTACGTAGTTCGGGATAATACGGATTACGGGGATTCAGATTCATCTGTTTTATCGAGTAGAGTTAAACAACAGTTCCAGCAGTTAGGGACAAAGCCTGTTTGCGGTGGCGCTGAAGTTTAACGACACTCTTTTCTTCAGAAAAGTTTTCCTTTGAATTTTGGGCCCACAGAGCAAAAAGGTCTGAAGTTTTTTTTCTGTCTTTTACGAAAGAAGTGTTTTTTATTGTGTTTGCAATTTCAATCGCACTAAAGACTATGACCTGAGAGTGAATGCGTCGTATGTCACCCAAAGGGTACCATACTAAACATCCAGACTGTTGAAAAGAAGCTCTCCAACAATCCTTTCTCAGATAGCTTAAGGCTCGTAACATACGAAAGAAATCATTCATGATTACTGTATCTTAAGCTGTTTGAGATGAGAAGAGAACAGGCTCAACTAAGAGGGAGACTATCAAGTCCTACTGTTGTCATGCCAAAGATTCATCCTATGGTTGAAGTTTGAAACAGGGAACTCCTAGAAGTTATCATGCATAGGTTTCAACCTAAAGTTCTATCATCACTTCCTTATCAAAGGAAGTGAGATTCCTAGGGGATCATATCAATGATAAACAGAAACAGATAAAACATCAGCTTAAACAGTAAATAGTAAACAGTAAACGACTGTAAAATGCATGCAATGCAAGTGAGGGAGGAAATGTGTGTGGGGCAGCAGCCTCCACAAGCTCATCTCAACCTCAAGTCAGAATGAATAACGGTAATCATACAGAGGAAATAATAACATGCTATCAAGAAAAATACAGTAAACTGCAATCATACAGGAGAAAAGTAAAACATGCTATCAAGCAGAATAAACCACATGGGCAAGGGAGCAGGGCTCTACCGAATACCCGCAAGCAAAGCCATACAGTAACAATACAAGCAGAGGGAGCAACTCAACCTCTAGTGCAATCATGCTCCTAATTTAAAGTCAGTCTAGATATGGACTTATTCTAATGCATCAAGCAAGTCAAATAAGGCACATCAATACAGATAACAGACAAGAAAGCAGGTCAACAACTCTCTCCCAATTCCAAGCTTAAGCTCTTCTGACAGCAATCCAGTCTTCAGACTTCAATCACCTTTTAAGGCTATCAGCATCCATGACAAATATCAATTTTCTTCTCCAGGCTTCAGCTCTTCAGCATAAGTATCAACTCATCTTCACTTCTCCAAGCTTCATCTCTTCAGTTAATCCCACCTTCAGGCTCCACTCTTAACTACAAGTATCAATTGGATTCCTTCAGGCTCTCAAGTCTCAATGTACAAGTATCAACTTGTCTTTTATTCCTTAGCTTCAGCTTTACACTCAATCTCAATTGGATCCTTCTCATAAGTATCAACTCAGTCTTCAAGCTTCAGCTCTCTTTGCTTTATCAGTTTCAACTTGGTCTTACAAGCTTCAGCTTCTCAGAGTAGTCTTCAATCACATGGGAGTGTCAACTTCATCCTTCAATCTTCTAAGCCTCAGCTCTTCCCTCAATCTTCATTGGGTCTTCAGGTATCAACTTGTTCTTCAAGCCCTTCAAGCTTCAGCTACAATGGCAATGCTCAAGGAATCATCCTCTACCACACTCTTCAATGAAGTCTTTATCTTCAAACTCAAGTCCAACATCTTTCAGGATACTCAAACCAGAAGAAATCACTTAACTGGATAAGCTAAGATATTAAACTGCTTATTGACCACCAAAGGAGGCCTATAAGGGTTTAACATCAGAAGAATGGTTCCCTCAAAAGTTCTACTTCCTAGGTACCATCACTTATCCCTCCAAAGGAGGGAGGTGAGTACCATGGAAGGACTTTTAATCATTGGGAGGAATGGAAGCACAAGATGCTCTCCATGTTTGTGAAAGAAATCATTCTAACTACAAAGCTCTCCCTATGTCCTATCTCCTAATTCTCATCAGACACCTTCAGGCACAAACAGTCTAAAGCTCCAAGCAACTTCAAGCAACTTCAAGCACCCTCACCTTGTCTTCAACTTGTCTTCAATCTCAATCAAAGGCAAACCAAGCACAAACCCTAATCTAAGGGAACTAAATGAGTTAAACTAGTTGATTAGTAAATTAGGATCACCTAAAATCTAGTACTAAAGTTAGTCCTAACTAAAATACTAAAATCAATTGTAAAATCTTACAAAAATTACTATGGGAACCTAGGTCAATCATGACTCTATCACATTAGTTTCAAAGATCAAATCATCAATTTGGACCTAGAACTAAATCCTACATTACAAGGTATCAACCTAAAACCCTAAAAAGGAAGCATCTAAATATCAACCTAGAAGGCACACCTATTTTCATTACAAAAATGTGAGAAAAATTCTATGGGATCATACATCTCTAACCTAATCACACACAAAAAATTGGGCCAAGAATCATCACTATGAGATCACACAAAATTCTACAAAAGTATGCATCAAACATAAACATTTTAATATCAATTAAAATGCAAAATTCCAATTAAATCAGAAATTATATGAAATGAAAATATTTTTTCTCTAAAAAATAATAGACTCAATCATGAGTATTATGCAAAAAGAATGGGTTTGATTGGATTAATATTCAATTTATTATGAATTTTACAAAGACCATGAATTAAATGGAAATTAAATGAAAATCAAAGGAAAATAATGAAGCGCGCGGTGCAGGAAGTAAATATTTTCAGTTAAAAACATGGGTTGGGCTTGCTGGGGGTGTGGATAACACTTATTTCACTAAGCCCAAATGCCTGAATTAATGAAACGCATCGTTTCATCAGAAACTCTTCACAACTCGGCTTTAAAACACAGCCCTTGGATCTTCTCCCAGTCAATGGTCAAAACATGATCTGATGGTGAGAACTTCATCTTCTCCATTTCAAAACTCTGAGCTTCACGCCCAGCTCCGGCCACCGCCGGTGGAGCTCCGATCGTCCCCTTCAACCCTAGTTCTTCCTAGAGGCCTCCAATCCAAGAGGTCAAAACATGAAACACACTCCAAATCTTGCCACAAACTCAATCATGCCATTAGTTTCTTCTGAAACCCCAAGAATCATCAACTCCCAATCTCAACCGAAAATGGTGATCTTCCTATTTTGTCTCTAATTCAACAATTAACCATCCGAAAACCATCCTAGGCCATTCTACAACTAATCTAGCACCCTAATTCAACCTAATTCTACCTAAATCGTGCTATGGGAAGAAGATTACAAACCTAGAAATTCTTGAATAACAGATGCACGAAATCTCCACTTCAAGCTCTCAAATCTTCTGGACACGATCACTGAACCTCCTCCTTGCTTCTGTATGCAAAAGATTCAATGGAGAGTGCTTCAATCTTGAAACACGATGAAGAGTTGAAGGTGCTGAAAATCACTTGCTCCCACACGATCTAGCCACCAATTCTTCTTGGAAATGATCTGGAATCAATCCTTGATACTCATGGAAGAATAATCAATCAAGAAAATGGAAGGAAATGGAGGAAATTGATGAAACCGATTTCAATTACAATCTATGAAAACTCAATTCCAAACTATGCTCAAACCTTCATTGATCACCAACCTCTTCCATGAATTCATTCTACTCAATATATAGATGGAGTTTGGATGATCTAGAACCCTCTAGATCCTTCCAATGAAATTTTACACATCTCATGTCATGAGATTTTGAATCACTTATCATGCCATGCTCAATTCTGTTTTCAGTTTGAAATTCATCTCAATCTCCTTCAATTTCTCCCCTAGTTACATTTTGGAAGGGTTTAGCTTGCCAAGTTCCTTGCCCATGCCTCAATTTTAAGTTATGCATATGTTACTTAATATGCAAGCAAGTGCTTTTCAAAGCAAGTCCATGATTTAGACCTCAAATAAAAAATGTGGCTGAACCATTGTTTTAAAAATGTTTTCTAGAGTCAAAATGATATATTACATGCCATGGTTTGGATGTGTAGGTTGAAAATATCAATTTCCAACTTTGACTTATTTAACTTATGCCCTTATTTTAGGTCATTTTTGCAACTTTGAGCTACAAGCTTTTCCACCATCTCATGACCTCCTTACTAGCCTTAAAACATCATTTTAAGCAAGTTTGATGTTGAAAATTTTTCCATTTGAAGCTTGGAAATAGGAGTTATGGCCTCATACTTGAAATGACCTGTAATCTCCAAATGACCAAAATGCCCTTGACTTGTCAAAGCCATAACTTGAGTTCTACAAATCCTATCAAGGACTTCTAGTACTCTCTAGAAATCTAGGAAGATAAGGAACAACATTAATGTTGACCAAAAGTTCATAGGAATCATCATTCTTGGGCAAAAGTTTGATGCAAGTTGGGTGACTTTCAAGGCCCCAGATTCACATACCTCAGATGACCTGTAACTTGTCAAAGTCATAACTTGAGTTCTACAAATACTATCAAGGACTTCTAGTACTCAAATTAAATCTAAGAACAAGCTGTACAACATTCATGTTGGGGGCAAGATGAGATGACAATCACATCTTGGGCTAAACTTCCTTGAAGATAGGGGTCAAACTAGGGGATTTTACACTGTCAAGCCTTAGAAACCCTAGCTTGAAACTTCTCAAACTCTTCAATAATGATGAGTTGACCTTGGAATCATCCTTATAGCATCTCAATGCATCAATCCATGATCACATGGCTCTTGAATTAGGTCTCAACCTTCCTCAAATCATCAGTTGACCTAGGGTTGACCCAGTCAAACCCTAATTATACCACTCATGGATGAGTCTTCTTAATCTTGTACAATGACCTATCTAGGCTTCAAAGTGATCTTCAAACCTTCTCATGAGCTCTCTCAAGGCCTCAAGTCCATATTCCTGGCTTCAGAATCATCTGAGGTCTTTCCACAACTCTCAAGCTAGGAGGCACACAACCTTGGTTTCAACCAATCTCTCTGAGGATCTTTTAACTTCTCTGACAAGGATATCAACCCTTGAACACTTGAATAAGCTTCTTGGATAGCTTCAAAGTTCTTGATTGGTACTCGTACCTCTTGATCTCCTGCATACATGTCTATGAAATGCAAATGATAATGCTAATGTGAATGAAATGAAACACAAGCTAGGTAAAGAAGAGTTGGTCAAATTTTAGGGTGCAATACATATCAATCATCACCCAACATTCACCAAACACGACATATAGTCCACCAATCAACATAATACATCATAATGCAAATATGCAACACAACACCATGCATGCGGTACCGACTCATTGGTTCATTCTATGTGAACCCGGATAGATCACATACACCCCACCCTTGGCCATGATCCGTCCCCACCAATTCCCCACTCAAAGGAATACGAATGGATCACATACACTCCATCGAGCAATGACTCATTCCACCAACACTTCATAATATGCATGACACCAAATGCACACAATTCAACATAAGCACACTAAGTGCACACGATCCAGTGATCGCATCACCATACATCATACATGCTTACACATCGAACTATTATTATAATTAAGTTCACACGATCTCCCTGATCCCATCACTATACGTCATTCGTACATCTCCTAATCAAGTAATTGCTTTAATCAAAGCTACACGATTCCCCTCGATCCTACCACCGTATCCCATACATACTACACACCAATCTATTACCACAATTTAGTTCAATCACTATAAGATTCCACCGTCCAACGCTAGTCCATTATGTTAATTCATCTTAATATACACGATCCTACTGCCCACACCATCTTACCTCATATATCTATTATACACCACTCATTTGTATTAACTAAGTTAACTCTATACGGTCCTCCTGATCAACTCACCGTGCCTCGCACATCTCCCACATCAATCTAATTATTTTATTTACATTCAACACTATGTAATTCACCTATTAGCACCAAGTATCTATTCATCACGTGCATACATATAACATACACCAATAAACTATATCATTTAGTCCACATATAAATAAAGGTTCACCCTCCAGCAGCAGGTATACTCATACCCCAACAATTAGGTACACACGATCATAATGATCACCTCATGATACTCCATATCATACACACTTTCACCAATCATCCACTTAATTCAAACAATACGGAATTCACTTCCGATCACCGTCTATGCACCCTTCATTATCCATCCCATCATCCCTACACTTATCATGATCAAAGGGATCCTACAAGGCTAATGCACAAGGCAACACAGTACCAAAACCACATTCTGCTGTCGCATTAGCTGGTTCATTCGCCAGGCGAAGCCCCACAACGAATGCTCGCTATGGCTCGCCAGGCGAACCTGCTGGCGAAGCCTCGCTGACCACATTCGCCAGGTGAACTTTATACCCTTTAGGTCTGGGAGTTTATTTGGAATTACTCGCCACTTCTCGCTAACACTCGCCAGGCGAACCCTCGCTACCTTCGCCAACACTCGCCAGGCGAAACCCAGCGAATGCTGCGATACCCCAAAATCTCCACTGTTCTACAATGCTATCTCAGTCAATTCCAAGCCTAATATGCTACCTCTATCTCCTATTCTATCAGTATCACAGACCATAACATCATACTTGTCAATCAACCTATAATTCTTACTCTAATACCAACATCAGATACTTTACCGGCACTCTCAAAGTTACTCAGAACCTATATGCTCCTTAATTTTCCTCTCGGAACCTATTTCATGCTCATATTATTACTGTAGAGGACTTATACCCCAAAACCTATATCATGGTCACTGCCAAAGTCACAGAGGTTATACAGAACCTCACTAATACTCATGGTCATTATCCAAACCACAAAGGTTATATAGGAACTCACTAACAACAACACCCCTTCATCAGTGGTAACAACAAATCATCAACGTATCATCATATACATAAATTTCACCATAAACAACAACAATCAACATCATGACAACAATTCAAACATATTCATCATAATACCTACGGGGTTAAGGAATCCCCTCTACTCAATTTCATGTAAATACCATCCCAATCCGTTTCTCCCCCTACCTCGGTTAATTGCTCAATCGTTGAAGGATCTTGAAGGATTGACAACCCTAGCCTCCTTCTCTTCCTCCTTGTTCTTCTTCTCACTTTTTCTCCCAAAACTGTTTATCGTAACTTCCTTTCTCTTCTCCCAAAATCCTTTCTCTGGCAGTTTATCGTGTTCTCCTCCCTTTCTCAAAAACTTCTCTATTTCCTTTAATCCCTTATTTCTTACTTTATTATTTAAATCCAATAATAATAATACTACAAATATTATTCTCCCACTAATAATAGTATTCATAATAATAGTAATAATATGAATAATAATAATATTTCACCAAAATAATATTATTAATACGAATAATAATAATAATAATAATAATAATAATAATAATAATAATAATAATAATAATAATAATAATAATAATAATAATAATAATAATACCACCAATATTACTATTAATTATTATATTATCATACTCCCTCCACGTCACCATGACTAATCCTTACATATCAAGGATGATCACCTACAACACATCAAACACACCCCACCTAAGGGCACACCCACATAAAATAATTAAAATAACACCAAAATAACTAAATAAATAAAATAGGTGTTACAAAAGGGACTCTATATTGTCTCTCCACTATAAGCTGTTTGCAGGAAGACATGTCCTAGACATTGTCTTGACATCTTCTGAGAAGACATCCACTACAAAGACTGGGATTATCAAGGAATTAAAGGAGACATGCAGGGAATTGGGAAAGTTTATTAGTGTGGCTAATGCAAGGAAAATTAAGTTGGAAGCTCTGATAATAAGAGGTCTGGAACAAAATGAAGAAGATAATATGGAGACTGTTTATGCTCAGGAAGAGGAAGATGAAGAAGTTTCTGTCTCAGGTGAGAAGACTTGTGATCATGCTTCTAGATCTACAACTGATGATGAAGATGAGAGTTCTGGGTCTGAGGAAGAAAATTGAAGATGCTTGGCTATGGTGTTCTTTGGTTTATGGATTTTTTTTTTTGTTTCAGAATTTGTTCTTCTTGCACTTAATGTGCTTTTAACTTGTACTATTTAGGTTCTCACTGTACCCTTAACTCTATTTGGTTTTGTTTAATTGCTCTATGTTATTGTGTTTCCCTTAGTATGTGTTCCTTGTTTATGGCTAAAAAGGGGGAGAAGGAGTTGCTGCTACTGAGAATTGAGGTTTTTTTACTACTGCTGGTTATGTTGTTGAGGGGGAGTTTTACTTTTTTCGCTGACATTTTGGTTTGAGGGGGAGGGAGCGATTTCCTTGTGTTTCTGCTGCTGTGCTCTCTGATATGCTCTAAGTGCTCTTGTGATCTATTGTATGTTTTAGCCAAAATTTTCCAAAGGGGAGTTTGTTAGTTCTTGATTAGCAACAATTTTGGAAAAACATGGTGATATCACAAAATGTCCTATAGGATGTCCTGACATATGTTCTTAACATCTACAGGTGGTTATTATTATGTTGTATGGTTTAGTTCATGATGTCAAGTACAATATCCTGACATTTGTGAACAGAACATTCAGTATGAATGTTATGTTTTGGCTACTGTGTTTTTATAACCTTTTGCGCTGTTGTGCTAAGAGTTTTTGGTGGTTCAAATCTGCATGGAAATCTTCCTTATACAAAAGAGTTTCTGTTGCATATTTTGTGGAGTAATTGTGAAATCTTTTGTGCTATTTTCTACAGAAAATCTTGAGAAGATTTGAAGTGTGATTTGATTTGATTTGATTTGATCAAATTTGTTTTGGTTCTATTTCTATGATGTTAATTATGAAAGGATTTGAAGAATTATCTGATTTGATTTTATCAAATCAGAGGTAGTCTTTACTAAAGCCCAAACTCGTTCAAAGTGTTACTATATAAAGACTGTACAATCCTATTTTGAAGATCAGAGAAGCTAGACTTAAGTGAATGCATTGCGTAAGGAATAAGGTCTTAGCTTCGTGTCTTATTGCTATTTGTGAGCCATTCACTCATCACCTAGATGTGTGAATTGGACTGAGTTTTTGTGTTGTAATTTGTCCCCTCTAAGCTTTTAAGCAAGAGTGCATTGTTCTTGATTGAAGCTTTTAAGCAAGATCAAGTATTGTCTTTGAAGAGTGTCTTCTATGTTTTGTTAATCTATTATTATCACTGTTGTGATTGAGGGGGAGTGACAGGTGCCTCACATCTAAAGGTGTTTTAGATAGAAATTGCAAGGGTAGAGATTAGGTACGAAGATTGTAAACTAGAGAAAGTTTGTTGTGAATCTTCAAACTAATTCTATTTAGTGGATTTCCTTCCTGGCTTGGTAGCCCCCGGACGTAGGCGTGTTTGCACCGAACTGGGTTAACAATTGCTTGTGTCTATTTACTATTGTTAACAACTTTTTATCTTGTTCATATATTGGTGATTGTTCATATATTAGTGTCGTGACATCTCCTTCGACATCTCATATCTGATACCAGAATTTCAGTTTTGAATCATGTGGTTCATAGAGTCTCAATCTCTACATAAATCCCCCTTACTATTTCCTAACTAATTTTTCAAAGTAGCATGGGTAGATTCAACTCAGTTAGTTATTGTTTTTCCATGGTGTTTAACATTATCAGTCCATGCACAAATAATTTTCTCCTTCACTTGTTCAAGAATTGTGCTTTCAACATATTTCAACAAATCTGGATACTTTTCACACAATTTCCTGAAATGCATAACAAAATCAGCATATAGTTCTTTTGTGGAAGAATTTATTATATGATTCTATGCATCAATTACTTTTTCCATAACCACATCTGCCTTCACCATTTTTCCTTCTTTGGACTCGATCTTTTTCGTCCCTACCGTAGGTTTAACCTGACTTCTCACATTCTGTGTTATGTGATACCTACAATTTAATGTATAAGAAGAAGGAAATACTTTTGCAACTGAATTCTTCAATGTGGTATCACGGTCTGTAACAATCGCTTTAGGCATATCACATTGGACCTTCAACAGTGCCCGACACACCTCTAAGGCCCAAGTAAAATTGTCCTCTTTTTATCACTCAAGAAATGAGAAACCAACAAAATATATCTTCTCAGTTGAGGTAACACCAACTATCTCCAATAATGGAAGTTTATACTTGTTGGTCTTGTAGGTTGAACCAAGTATGAGCACCATAGAAAATGTGTTGAACAACTTTATGGAATCAGGATGAGACCAAATAAATATATCTAACAATAACTTCATCCTCGCATGTTTGGAACCTAGACATGTAATTGTTATCATCCAACAGTTTCAAGAGTTGTTGCATCTTAGTTCTATCCCCCTAAGCGCCTTGTTAGTGAGGTACCGAATATTATACACTTACTTGATATTTAATATATTTTTGGGTCATTTTCGTTTCAATGTTGCAAGTATGTTTTTCGATTGAACAAGATTCAAGGTCATGTCAGCAACACATCCCTTATCTTCTAGCTTTAGGCGACAAACACTAGGATGGCCGACTAACTTTTGCCAACATGTAACCACGGACCTTAAACGTACAATCACATTTTCTTGTACCGGTGTCGTCTCTTTTAAAATTTCAGAGAGGAGTTCTATATTTCCCGCTTCTTTTGCACGTCGTTGTCATAAAAGTGCATATTCTATCCAAACCATTACCGGACTTTCCGATAACCACACCAAATCCAAGTTTATAGGCCTCTATACAAATCTATTGAAGCATTTGATCACGAGATTCAAACTCTTGCTTGTTTTTAAGTTGGTTGCCAACATCTAACGCCTTCACAACAACACCCTGGATAGAAACAACTTGTTTTGGAAAATATCGGAGATGCACCATATCTAATGAAAACAATTAAAACCATAATAGTACATAAGCATTATTGGTGAAGACAAACTTGAAACTCAAACAAAGACAGCTTCCAAAAATGGATCTCCAGTTCATACACGTTCCAAAGATACATTTCCAAACACAACACAACTTCTTTTAGAAAAAAATGATGATTAATGTGAGCAATGCAGAGGAAAGCGAAGAATCTTTACCTAAAATTCTATCATATTTTCCTCCCTATGATGTGATGAACCAAAAGAATAGAGATTGAGAGTGAAAAAATGAGTTGAGAATTAAGGATTTTTTGGTGAAGGGTTTGGTTGAAAACCAACTATGGCAACAATGACTGTGTGATCATGCAATTGCTTCTTTTATCAGATATTTTCGGAGATGCATCTCCGAAAATATTTGACATGCAAAGGTGATAGAAATTTTCAAAACGTTGCCCATAATTTCGAAGATGTAACTCCGTAATTTCTACTGAACTGGTAAATAACTAAGGTATTTTTTAAAATGTTTCGGAGATGCATATCTGAAATAAAAATAACCCAACTTATAGGACGTCTCTCAAAATAACCTTACTTAAGTATATAAGAAGTGCGTCCGAAGATACATATTCTAAAACAGAGGACATTTGTGAAAATTCAAATGATACAGTAAAAATATTTAAGGTGTAAATTAAGTACCTAACTATTCCAAACTTGTTATATAATGTAGTTTATTCTTCATGTCTAATATATATATATATATATATATATATATATATATATATATATATATATATATATATATATATATATATATATATATATATATATATATATATATATATAATTCTTTTACTTTTTCATACATATTGAATCGATGAATGATGGTCAAATATAGACTATTATTTTGCTTGCATGTTTTAGAGTTTAAAGTTAGAATGACACCCCATTAGGACAATTGACAACAATATGAACTTAATATCAAAATATTTTATTTTATTTTATAAATAATTAACACAGAAGAAATAAATAATCGTAATTTGGAATCACTAGCATCCGAAAGATATTTTTTTTTATGTCAAGAAAGTATTTGAAAATTGTGGGATTAAATAAAATACTTCAAATTGAAGTGACTATGGTGAGAGAAAACTTATCTGTGTCTGAATAATCAACATTTGGCAGTATGTATGTGTCTCATGGTGGTTGCACTTGCATGTGGGAGTTGTTGCTGTTTTCTTTTCCTTTTCTTTTCAAGGTAGCATGTGAGAATGTTGTATAATAGTAGTACATAAAGTAATTTTAAGAAAAGGCACATGACTAATATTGTAAGATAAAAAGAAAACAACATTTTGTTGATTAGGTAATTAATTCATCATAAATATACAAAAAACAATTATAAAAAGGGAGAGAAAACAAATTTAATTATGATTATAATTGGTGATTTTTACTCATGAAATCAATCAATTATAAAGATGGGCTATCCAACTAGGTTGGAATCTATATCCCTAAATATCTGATGTAATACTTTAAAAAGTAAAATTATTATTAAAAACTAAAAGAAAACATATGAAACTCAGGTCAAAACTCAAAGAAAGAGCAAGTAAATGCACCAATGGATAAAATTAGATGAAAGAAAATTCAATAAAAAATAAAAGAGATAATATGTATTTCTTTCTAAAGAAATTATGCTCATTACATTATAGGAAATCATTTTACAAAATAAAATACATAAACAAGATCATCTATAAGATAATTCTTAGGAGTGACAAATAGATATGTTTACTCCGTTTAAACTCGATTCAGAAAGGAAAAAAATTAATTCTTTTGATGTTAATCTTAAAACCTTTTTGAATTCTTTTATTTATTATAAATCTTCACTTGACTTTCATTCAAGAACATTTTTTTCAAAAGTATCAATTTTAGTTATCTTGATTTTTTGTTTTTCATAATTTTCTCCTAAGTGTAACACCCTAAAATTCTAACAATTTAGGTTAAAACACTTGTCATCACGTACTCGTATTTACTTAGCCTCATCAGAGCAGAATGATTAATCATTAAACAACTACTCAATAAAAATAAGTTTAATTATAACTTTTATTTAAAATTAAACTCGATCAGGGAAATATGCCTTCAACATCAAATCAACTCAAAACCGAAAGTTATAACATTTAATCTCACAACAATAACTCATAGTAAAACAAAACATAACGTTCATCCGCCCATGGTTACAGACCAGAGCAACAATAATCTAAAATGCATAAAACTGAAAAGGAAGAATATCCTTAACGTCATCCTTCAGCTCTAAAGCAGCTACTCATCTACATGCTTGTTTGTACCCTAAGAAGGAGCACGAAACACCACAACAAAACAAAGAGGTGAGAATACACTCAAAATATATAGTGGCGCAAAAGAATGCAAGGGTAGCCTAACAGAAAAAAACATCAACTTTCATATATTTCAACTACATAAGTTAATACAACAATCACTCAACAACACCCAAAACAACTCATGTGCACAACCTTTATATAATGCAATGCAACAATGACTCAACTCATGCATGTGGTACGAGCTCAACAAAGGTTTTTCATACGAACTGGGTCCTAACATTTAAACCTCAGGCCCTCTCATCTGAGCTCCGAACATATCACTAGTCCCAACATTTGAACTTGTGACTCTCCTCTTTTACAACAACAACTATATATGATGCATGTACAATATAGTGCAAAACCACAAAAACTCGATAACATATTTACGATTCCACATCTAACTATAAATAACAACATTAAAGTAATCCCCACAACTGGACTACCCACCACAATCTCAATTGTATGCTTATCACATAATTACCTCATCATCAACACAATTCAATATCATTATATAAATCAAACAATTTAATTAATAAACCAAAATTCATCAAAACACACCAAACAACAATAAAACATTGATCGTATGACAAAACAACACGAAAAATCCAACTCAATAGGCCAAAAAACACTCACTGACACGATGACGGGCAACCTATTACCTGGGTGACACTCCTCATCACCCTTCACCCCTCCCTCCCCCAACTGTCACTTCTATGACGACCGAAAAAAGCTCAACGCTTGCCTGGAGACCATGAGTATCTCCCCGTTAGACGGCCGACACCCGTCAGCATCTTAAGGCGCATGACAACCAAGTCCCCGACACTCGTGTTATAGAAGTAGAATTCACATTCTGTTATGGAGTTCAGTTTAGAACTCTGATTTTCTACTCCATACCCTCCAATCGATCATAAACATCATAGAATTAACATGTTATCATTAGAATCATCATATATCTATCGATTAACATGCAATTTCATCAATTAATCACAACTTTTAACACTTTATTCATCATACTCATGTCAACCATATGAACATAACTTATACCATTTTCATGAATACAAGCATCTAATTTTCATGGTAAATCAGCACACGAAATTCAAGATAAGTTCAAAAATCACATCATGTTATCATAATAATTTCATCCATATCATCAAACATTCAACAATGGAAGAAAATAGGAAAAACCTAATGAAGATTAATAACTTCTCCTCACCCATCAATCAATTAACACCATATTTAGAATAATCCCCGACCCCTTTACCTTGGATTTCTAGCCGTAACTCTAAGCTTTGATTATGGTAATTTCCTCATAAATCCTTATTCTCACTTTGCCTCTTTCCTCTTGTCGCAAAGTAATACATACTGACCACTTTTAAGTTTTCTAATCCCTTTTTATAAGAAAACCTAATTTAATCTTGTAACAACTGTACCTTGTCCCAAACTTATTATAATTCTCACAACTTACCTTATTTTTCTCATAGCTTCTATTTTCCACCCAAAACCTCTATTTTCTATTAAATTTTAATATTATTTTAATTAAATAAATAAACACTTTCTCTACCACTTCCAACATAGCATAAACATGCCAAAATACCAAATCATCAATCCAATGCATATAAAATTCATTTAGATAAATAAATAAAGCATAATTTCACTTAAATAAATGATTTAAAGAAAACAAGATGTTACAACTCCCCCACTTATAGAATTTTTGCCCTCGAAAATTACCTGAACTAAACAGCTCCAAATAAGACTTTCTCATCCGACTCTCTAGCTCCCGCGTCATGCTGCCTCCAACAGGTCCTCCCCAAACAACCTTCACAAAAACGATCTCTTTACCTTTCAGTTGTCTCACTTCTCGATCATCGATTTTCACTAATGATGCCTCCATAGTCAAGCTATCTCTCACCTGCACATCATCCATTTTAATCACATAAGACTGATCTGAAACATACTTCCAAATATGATTTTTGACCTCCTCATATTTCTTCAAGAATACCACTAGTCAGCTTCAATATACCCAACTTCACACTATTAGCAGTCTTCTTCACACAACAGATTCAGATCTACGAATTTCTCAATTAACACCAATTTTCGAACCACAAGTATCGATATATGCAATAACTTTCTACTCAAAGCATCAACCACAACATTGGCTTTACTAGGATGGTAACTCAAACCAAAATCACACTTCTGTAGAAATTCGAGCCACCCTCCTATGCCTCATATTCCACTTTTTATTATCAAACAAGTACTTCAAACTTTTATGGTCACTGAACACTTTAAATCTGGAATCAAACAGATAATACCTCCAAATATTTAACACAAACACCATGGTTGCCAACTCTAGATCATGCGTAGGATAATTCTTCTTATGAGTTTCAATTGTGTAGAAGCATAAGCCATAACCTGACTATTCTGCATTAACACACCACCTAGGCCTATCTTCGAAGCATCACAATACATAACAAAAAATTCACTTAGACTAGGAAAAATTAAAAATGGAGCAAACGTCAACTTCCTCTTGAGTTCTTGGAAAATCTCCTCACATTGCACATCCCAAACATAAGCTTGACCCTTTTGAGTCAACTGACTTAAGGGAAATGCCAAATTCAAAAAGCCTTGAATAAACCTCTTGTAATAACCAGCCAAATCCAAAAGACTTCTGATCTTAGTAACAGACTTCAGAGTTTCCCAA
>OZ012739.1:337239334-337325155 GCA_963859935.3 Lathyrus sativus
TTGTCCCTCACATGTCCCTTAACATCCAAAGTAAGGACTACCTACTCCATTATAGTAGGGATAGTCTTACTAAGGAAAGGATAAAGAATAAGAAAGACCTTAAAACATTAGGGTAGGCTACTCCTAGATACTTGCTCACTTCAAAACTTTTTCACACTTAAACAAATTTCCAACAAAATTTTCAAACAAGTTTTTTTCACATCCATACACGGATTATTATTAAACTATTCTGAAATTTGTTTGCTATTCACACAATACACTTTCAAAACAATTCAAAAGTGAGCTTAAGTACCTAAGAGCCCATGATAACCATGGATGAAAAGGGTGCTAACACCTTCCCTTTTCATAACCTACCCCCCGGACCCAAAATATTCTCTAAGGTCTTTCCTGTTCTTTTATAACCTTTCCTTATGGATAAAATAAAAGTCGGTGGCGACTCTTGCTATCCGCAACATTGTTTAAAGTCAGTTCTCCCACCGTGTTACAGAACTGGCGACTCTGCTGGGGATCTATTTAAGAGGGGTACCCTTAGGAATTAAGATCACTTTAAATTGTTTGCCTTGTTTGCTTTATTATTATATTGTTGGGGTGCTCTCATGTGTGAAAGGTCCTAACCCGGACCTAGTGTACCTTAGGTAAATGGCGATAGACCAAGGAAACTGTACGACGTATATCGATACGGTTAATCTGGTGGCCATAGTTAGTGCGACTTCGTGGTTGGTGCTTATATTCCTTAAGTCAAGTTGAGGATAATATTGAGGCTGCCATATGTTGTCAATGCACTAACTGACTTTTAGAACCCTAGTTAACTCATCTTGGCCTTTAGAAAGTAGTGAGGTAACCGGCTTTGGTGCAGACTGAAGTTGGTTGACACTCGATACTACGCTCATTGAGATCTTAAACTTGGAGGGTTTTGGTTGGCAAGTAAGTTGCCTTCTGAACAACCACCCTTGTGAAGGATCAATGATATTGAGATCCCTTAGAACCTGGTTACTTTTGTAGGACAGGATGAACCATCTAACTTCAGGGGGGGTACTTACCTTTAAACCTCATGCAAGCCTTTAAACCTAGGGCAATTGTGTGACTTGTTTGTGTGTGCCACATGTTTGTGATTGAACATAACATCATGACATCATCATGCATCATAAGCATATCATTTTCCCTAACCATTTCAAGGACCAAAGGATTTATCTTTGTTCTTTGTTGCAGGTCATGGCTTCTGCTCGTAGAAACACCATCAGGATCAACTTTGTAGGGATACCTGCTAAGCTCAAGGAGTTGGTTTCCCTAGTGCCTGATCATTCCCAGTTCAACAAGAGGCATGGTCACTTATTGGATCTAGTTACTTCAGGGTTCAGTGAAGACATGATGAGTGTGCTGTTTCAGTTCTTTGACCCTGAGCACCATTGCTTTACATTTCCTGATTATCAGCTGGTTCCAACCATGGAGGAGTTCTCTAAACTTCTGGGTATACCTGTTCTTGATCAGAAGCCATTCACAGGCTTAGAGAAGGAGCTTAAACCAGAAGTTGTTGCTGCAGCTCTACATCTGAAGAAGTCTGACATTGTTCTAGAGACGAGAAGTGGAGTTAAAGGTATTCTTGCCAAGGTATTAGTGGATAAAGCTCAAATGTTCTTGAATGCTATGAGCTACGATGCTTTTGAGGAGATCTTAGCCTTATTGATTTATGGCTTAGTGTTGTTCCCCAATCCTGATCAGTTCATAGACGTTCATGCCATCAACATATTCCTGAGTCACAATCCAGTGCCTACCTTACTTGGAGACATCCTACATTCTCTTCACACCCGTACTACAAGAGCAAGAGGAACTTTGATGTGCTGCATACCTTTACTTTCTAGGTGGTTTATTTCTCACCTTCCTCGCTCAGTAATGAAGAATGAGCAAGGGTTCAGATGGTCCAAGAGGATCATGTCACTTTCTCACTCAGACATCCATTGGTGCTCCAGATCTACGGAGAATGTCACCATCATTGACCGTTGTGGGGAGTTTCCTAACGTGCCGCTTCTAGGCATAAGAGGAGGCATCACCTACAACCCATCTCTAGCTTTACGACAATTTGGTTACGCCCGGAGCGATGGTCCACATGACATGTTGATTCAGGGCATTGTGTTTGACTACGACAACGATCTTCAGGGTTACCGTCAGAGATTCATACGAGCTTGGGAAAAGGTAAACAGGATTGACAGCAAGACACTGGAGCCTAAGTACACCATTCCTATGGAGGCTTATCTCAGATGGGTACGATTTCGTGCTCAGACACTCATGATGCCATATCCTGCCATCCTACCAATTACCATGGAACCTGTTGCTGAAGGAGACACAGCTTATACCATCCTTCACCCAGACATGCCTACTGATGTGGAAGACTTGCAGAGATCATGGATCCAACTGAAAGAGCAA
Source organism: Lathyrus sativus (assembly GCA_963859935.3). Lineage (NCBI taxonomy): Eukaryota > Viridiplantae > Streptophyta > Magnoliopsida > Fabales > Fabaceae > Lathyrus > Lathyrus sativus. Next base: position 337,241,756 of record OZ012739.1, read on the forward strand.
AGGGATACTTTCGAGGCTCATTACAAAGCAAGCCAAGCAAGGATCCTAGAGCTAACAAAGCTACTTCATAAAGCAAGCATGTCTATGGGTGCCAAAGAAAGCTTTAAGGAGTATGCTCAGAAGTGGAGAGACTTAGCTGGAGGAGTTCAACCCCCTTTGACTGATAGGGAATTGGTTGATATGTTCATGTGTACGCTGAATGGTCCGTTTTACAGTCATCTCATTGGAAGCTCATCATCTGGCTTCACTGAGTTGATCATGACAGGAGAGCGAGTAGAGAATAGCATCAAGAGTGGTAAGATCCAAATGGGCACTTCTTCATCAGGTGCCGCAAAGAAGCCTCCCACTGGGAAGAAAGAATCTAATGCTGTGTATGGTCAGCCTGATCGTAACAGAAGGCATCAGTCTGTTAGTGCAGTTCATATTTCAAATCCAACTCCTGCAAGAACAGAGCAGCCTCAAGGCAACCAACAGAGGGCTAGAAGACAGTTCACGAAGATCAACATGTCAATGGCTCAGGCATTGCAACACTTGTTGAAAGCTGAACTTATTACCCTGAGGGAGGCCCCTCGGAATCCCAATGTTACCTCTCCCAAGTACAATCCCAATGCACGATGTGCATATCATTCAAACTGTCCAGGACATGATACTAATAACTGCTGGGTCTTGAAGAACAAAATTCAGGATATGATTGATGCTGGAGAAATTGAGTTTGATCCACCAGGTACTCCAAATGTGATTACAGCTCCAATGCCAAATCACGAGAAGACTGTCAACGCCATTGATAAAGATATTGATGAAGATCTGCATGTCTATTCAGTTATGGAGTTGAGCACACCATTGTCTGTTATCAAAAAGAGGTTAGTACAAGCTGGGATCTTTCCAGGTTGTCATGAAGATTGTCTATATTGTACCTATAAGCCGGATAGTTGCTTCATTTTGAGAGATGGGATTCAACGTCTCATGGATAAATATACTATAGTGTTTGAAAGAAGACCAGCATCTGTAGAAAGTATGGTGGATCATCTGACTCAGGGTAAAAAGATTGAAGAGGTTGACATGGTTGACAAAGTACCACTAAGAATCACTTCAAAGGGTCCCATTAAAATCACTCATCAGGGCCCAATCAAGATTACTGCTGAAGGTCCTGTGAAAGTTGTCACTGAAGCCAGAGTAGCTCCTCTGATCATTACCACTCCTGGTCCTATTCCTTATACATATGACAAAGCTGTGCCTTGGCACTATGGGTCTGATGTTTACATCCATGGTGTCAAACAGGAGCCTTTGCCTGATATGCCTGTTGACATTGATAATATTGCCGGATCTAGCAAGATCACTCGTAGTGGAAGAGTCTTCTCTCCTCCAGTTGCTTCTAAGAGTGCGGTTACTCCTGCTGTTACTTCCACCACTGATGCTCGGGGCAAGGGTCCTGTTATTGAGCCTGTATCTACTGATGTGCCAGCTGCTGATGACCTCTCTAAGCAGATGGAAGAAGTATTGAAAATCATTCGCAAGAGTGATTATGATATTGTTGATCAGCTGGGGCATACTCCCTCAAAGATTTCTATGCTCTCCCTGTTATTATGTTCTGAGGCTCATGCCAAGTCATTGATCAAGTTTCTAAAGATGGCTCATGTACCCAGTGCAATTTCTGTGGACCAGTTTGAGAATTGTGTTGCTCACCTGACCTATGACAACGGGTTAGGATTTTCTGATGTTGACTTGACCCCTGCCAAGAGGGATCATAACAGGGCCTTGCATATTTCAATTGAATGCAGGGGCACTACCCTGTCTCATGTGCTGATAGACAATGGTTCCTCTCTGAATGTGTTGCTTAAGGAAGTCCTGAACAAGCTGAGTCCTGAAGATACGGTATTGAAGCCCAGTAATATTGTGGTAAAGGCTTTTGATGGTTCTAGAAGAGTAGTGCATGGGGAAATTGATCTTCCAATCAAGGTTGGTTCTCAGGTGTTCACTGCTACATTCTATGTGATGGATATTCGTCCTTCGTACTCATGTCTGCTTGGTCGTCCCTGGATCCAGGGGGCAGGTGCGGTGACCTCCACATTACATCAAAAGTTGAGATATCCGGTGAATGGAAAAGTTGTTACTGTCTTTGGAGAGGAAGAATACTTTGTCAGCCATGTAAACACTTTCAAGTATCTGGAAGTAGAAGGTGAATACATTGAAACTCCATGTCAGTCATTTGAAGTGGTTCCCTGGGCTGTTAAGGATTGTGTGACTCCTCCTGCTGTGAAGAAGGTTCCTGTGGTCATCAGAAACCCTCCAACAATGGCAATGGCCTCCCTCAATGATGCAAAAGCTATGGTGGAAGAAGAGTCCCAGAAGGCTGTCCGTCGTGCCCGTGCTGTTCGTATCACCAATCAAGGGGTTATCAATGCCGTGGGAGATCAAGATGAAGACTACAACTTGGAGGCATGGATTCTTCCTACTGTGGGTGCTGGACTCAATAATTGGACAGCTGAAGATGTTATCCCTATCTCCTTTAGTCAGGAGTAAATACTATTACTGTGTTATGTTTTTAAATTTATAATTTCTGGAACAATTAAAACTTTCGAGCCATGTGCCTTACCCGGGGCACAATGGTGTGCTTGTTACGGGTTGTCATCTCATTTGCATACTTCATTCGATAAAATCAGTGGACGTTTCGTTTTCGTAAATATTGTGTTCCTTGTCTTTCTTTTTCTTTTATTTTTGCTTTATCAGCTATGTGTTCTTACACACACCCACGTCACTAAAATGCCGATCCTCATCCACTCTGGATCCAATTGATAACAGTTCTACTATTGCCAATTACAATTTCGAGAATCCGATCTATCAAACTGAAGACGGAGACGAGGACGATTGTGAAATACCTGTAGAGCTTGCTAGGTTGTTACAACAAGAAGAGAAAGCTATACGGCCACATGAAGAGCCAGTCGAAGTTGTGAATCTGGGAACTGAAAGAGGTCAAGATAGGGGCAACATATCAGCATGCTATGGTGGCTTTGTTTCATGATATGATTCATCATGAGATAGAGGTATATGTGGATGATATGATAGCCAGGTCTCAGAATGAAGAACAACATCTTGATCATCTGCACAAGTTGTTTGAGAGGTTGAAGAAATACAAGTTGAGATTAAATCCAAACAAGTGTACTTTTGGAGTTAGATCTGGAAAGCTCCTGGGTTTCATTGTCAGTGGAAAAGGTATTGAAGTGGATCCTGCAAAAGTGAAAGCTATACGAGAGATGCCAACTCCCCGTACTGAGAAGGAGGTTAGAGGTTTCTTGGGACTACATTGCAAGATTTATTTCCCAATTAACTACCATCTGTGAGCCAATCTTCAAGTTGTTGAAGAAAGATCAGGTGATGGAATGGAATGATGAGTGCCAGACTGCCTTTGATGAAATCAAGAGATATTTGCTAGAACCTCCAATTTTAATGCCACCAGTTGATGGAAGACCCTTGATTATGTATTTAACAGTATTAGACAACTCAATGGGGTGTGTATTGGGGCAACATGACGAGTCTGGTCGAAAAGAGCAGGCAATATACTACCTTAGCAAAAAGTTTACCGACTGTGAAACAAAATACTCACTGCTCGAGAAAACTTGCTGCGCTTTGGCACGGGCTGCTCGCCGACTAAGACAGTATATGTTGACCCATACTACCTTGTTGATTTCAAAGATGAATGGGGCAGTTGAAGCTGCTAATAAGAACATTAAGAAGATTGTACAGAAGATAACTGTTACTTACAAGGATTGGCACGAGATGTTACCATTTGCTCTGCATGGTTATCGTACTACAATACGTACTTCAACCGGGGCAACCCCATTCTCCTTGGTCTATGGTATGGAAGCAGTTCTGCCTATTGAAGTTCAGATCCCCTCCTTGAGAATTATGAAGGATGCAGGCTTGGATGAAGATGAGTGGATTCAGACTCGACTTGACCAGATAAATTTGATTGATGAGAAAAGGTTAGCAGCAGTTTGTCATGGCCAGATGTACCAGAAACGGATGATCAAAGCTTTTAACAAGAAGGTTAAGCCAAAGGTATATCAGGCTGGTGACTTGGTAATCAAGCGTATCATATTACCACAGGGTGATCCTAGGGGCAAGTGGACTCCAACATATGAGGGACCATTTGTAGTCAAGACAGTGTTCTCAGGAGGTGCCATGATATTGACTACAATGGATGGTGAAGACTTCCCACAACCTGTAAACGCAGACATAGTTAAAAAATACTACGCATAAAAAGAGACCCGCTAGGTTGACAGGCCTAGGCAAAAATAAGGGCATCCCGGCAAACCAAAAGGGTTTGGGCAAAAATTAGGGATATATATATAAAAAGATGTACACCCGGCAAGTCGAAAACCTGAAAAGGCGGCTTGGGCAAAAAAGGGTATCCCGGTGGATTGAAAACCTGAAAGGGCAATCCAGGCAAAAGTTAGGGATTAAAGCGTATGACTATGTCTCGTTTGGATCACTCATGAAACTGCAACCAGTTGTACTACTTACTCAAGCTCAAACAGATAAAGCTCAATCCAATCGTTTCCGTCTCAACAGCAAGAAGATGAGATACTTGAGTGGCAATAGTAGAATTGAAACTCAATAGGATTATTTCCCACATAGCTGATTCTTTTTTGTAAAACTTCATGACAAAATTCTCTTACTAGGGTTTATGTCTCCTGGTACAAACTTACCCGTGTATGGGTCACTTTTGATATAAATAAACCCCATCTTTTGAATCCAGATTTACTTTTACCCTATTTACATAAGCGAAACGTCCATTGGTTGTGTTTGAATGTATGTATGCCTTTGAATATGATTGATGTTTACCAGAAATGCATGTATGCTTTTAATATGATTGATGTTTACCAGAAATGCATGAAAATGCAGTAATAGTATTTACTAAGGACGAACGAGGGAAGGATTTCAACGAAGCTTCGCCGGTTCATCTTTACAAGGCAGTTACAAACCATCAGTAGGACTAATCCATTTTCACAAAGTCTAATCTCCCCTGGAATTTATATCCATCTCTTTTATCCTCATACGGATATACGGGAAATTACTTTCCAATAAGGGCACGATGAACGAAGACGGGATGTTATACTTATCCTACTATCAAACGAAAACGAAGGTTATCTATACCCTACTATCCCCAACAACGGGAGGTTATCTATACCTTGTTATCCCCAACAACGGGAGGTTATCTATACCTTGTTATCCCCAGCAGACGGAGGGTTATATATTCTTCAACAAATCGGGATTTATTTTCCTTGGCCAGCAGTTGTTATACAAGGATATCTAGACACTTCCAGCAGTGTCATATCATACATACATCATTTACATCATACCATAACATATATGCATACATAAAGCATAAACTAATGTTGTTATACAGAATGCTACCTTGTTTTCAGGTTAATTATCCAACAAACAAGCTTATGATCTTTGGGACTGCTTTATTGTAACCTCAGGGTTACTTTATCCTCCTGATGAGCTTCTTATTACTTTGGGACTGCTTTATTGTAACCTCAGGGTTATTTTATCCTCCTGATAGCCTCTCATGACTTCAAGACTGCTTTAGAGCTACTGATTGCTCTATCCTCCTGAAATCATCCTATTACTTCAAGACTGCTTTAGAGCTATTCATTGCTCTATCCTCATGAGGTCATATTGCTACTTCAAGACTGCTTTAGAGCTATTGATTGCTCTATCCTCCTGAAGACATATCACATTATTATTTCAAGACTGCTTTAGAGCTATCCATTGCTCTATCCTCCTGAAATCAGTACTTCAAGACTGCTTTAGAGCTATTGATTGCTCTATCCTCCTGAAGACATATCACATTATTATTTCAAGACTGCTTTAGAGCTATCCATTGCTCTATCCTCCTGAAATCAGTACTTCAAGACTGCTTTAGAGCTATTGATTGCTCTATCCTCCTGAAGACATATCACATTATTATTTCAAGACTGCTTTAGAGCTATCCATTGCTCTATCCTCCTGAAATCAGTACTTCAAGACTGCTTTAGAGCTATTGATTGCTCTATCCTCCTGAAGACATATCACATTATTATTTCAAGACTGCTTTAGAGCTATCCATTGCTCTATCCTCCTGAAATCAGTACTTCAAGACTGCTTTAGAGCTATTCATTGCTCTATCCTCCTGAAGCCATCTAATTATTTCAAGACTGCTTTAGAGTTACCCATTGCTCTATCCTCCTGAAATTACATTATTATTTCAAGACTGCTTTAGAGTTATCCATTGCTCTATCCTCCTGAAATTACATTATTATTTCAAGACTGCTTTAGAGCTATCCATTGCTCTATCCTCCTGAAATCATTACTTCAAGACTGCTTTAGAGCTATTGATTGCTCTATCCTCCTGAAGACATATCACATTATTACTTCAAGACTGCTTTAGAGCTATTGATTGCTCTATCCTCCTGAAGACATATCACATTTTTATTTCAAGACTGCTTTAGAGTATTCATTGCTCTATCCTCCTGAAATTACATTATTATTTCAAGACTGCTTTAGAGCTATTCATTGCTCTATCCTCCTGAAATCATTACTTCAAGACTGCTTTAGAGCTATTGATTGCTCTATCCTCCTGAAGACATATCACGTTATTATTTCAAGACTGCTTTAGAGCTATTCATTGCTCTATCCTCCTGAAATCATTACTTCAAGACTACTTTAGAGCTGTTGATTGCTCTATCCTCCTGAAGCCATTCTATTACTTCAAGACTGCTTTAGAGCTATTGATTGCTCTATCCTCCTGAAGCCATTATTACTTCAAGACTGCTTTAGAGCTATTGATTGCTCTATCCTCCTGAGGTCCGATTTATCACTTCAAGACTGCTTTAGGGTTATCATTATTGATCGCTCTATCCTCATGAAGACATGCTGTTACATCAGTATTACTCCAGACTCCTGACAGCTCTCATTATACTACTGAAGAACTTTCCCCTAGTGGCATCTTTAAGCCCACTCAATCATGTTCAACCAACCATCAATATCACTCCATGCACTGGTGAGTGCAAATTTTTGGGCTTTTGTGTTCAATCCCCTTCAACCTTCCAGGTTACGACTGGCAAATATACCAATCTAACCCCTCAGGTTTCAGAAAATTGAACAGGGGCAGCTGTTGCACCCTAAAATTTGCCCTCACAATACAAGACTTTGTGTTCCAAGAAGGTTCACAAGGTTCACAAAATTCATAATTGGTCAGAAGAGTTGACAATTCCCTCAGACAATGCACCTCCTAAGCAGTGCATCCAAAACTAGGGTTTTGACTTTAATCAGGCTAAATGGACTTCCAAGACTTCAAGTGAGCTTCATAACATCTTATATGTGTATAAGAACCCCCATGTCAAGTTTCAAGACTTTTCTCAAAAGTTTGCTCAGTCAGATGATCAGATAAGTCAAAAGCAGTCAATGCAGTTAAAAGGTCAAACTGAGGTCAATTGTGGTCAAACCAAAGTCAAACTTCATGATTTTTTTTGCCAATATCAAAGAGAGGTTGGGTGAGAAATATTATCATAATAACTGTAATACCCCAAATTTTGCCCTAAGATTTGTCGTCGCATTTCATTGCATTTAATCAATTACTAACAAATTTGTGTAGTCGTTTGACTTTTTGCAGGTAAATATCATATGGCATGCACTTTTTTTCTAAAAAGTAAAAATGACACAATTGGCAGGAGGACATGTGTAAGGAGTTATGAGTGTGAGAGGTTGAGAGTTCGAATCTCACCTTTGGCACTTTTTGTTGTTTTTATTATTTTTACTCTAAATTTTTCTATCTTTCATTAAAAAAAATAACAAAAATAGTTTTTTATTATTATTTAATTATTATTTTCGTATTTTAATTAAATCATTTTTTAAAATATTATTTTTTTCACTTTTTTCTAAATTATTCATAAAAATATCCAAAAAATCATAAAATAAAAAAATATTGAAAAAAATTTTGTTCTTTTTATAATATTTTTTATTTTAGGAATCAATAGGATTATTAGTTTTTATTTTAAGTTTATTTTAATTATTTTAAATTATTTAAATTTTATTTTTTCTTAACTAATTATTTAGTTTGGGCTTTAAAATGGGCTTTAGGGACATTATTGACAATTTGGTGTTAACCCTAATTTGTTCCCTATATATATATATGTGTTGCCTTGTTGGAAAAGAGGAGGAGAATGAAAAAAACCTAAGAGGAGTGAGTGCCGTTGGCCGTTATTTAGTTTTCTTCTTCATCCATTACTATTGTTTCTTTTTCTTCATCGTTTACCGTTATTTCTTTTCCTTCATCTATTACTGTTGTTTCTTTTTCTTCATCTTTTACCGTTATTTCTTTTTCTTCATCTATTACCGTTATTTCTTTTTCTTTATCTATTACTGTTACGTTTATATATATATAATTTTTAAATTGTTAGAGTTTATATATATAAGATTTTTGATCGAATTATGTCGATACGATGTTTGCACATTTGTGTGCATGACGCGTGACATTTGTGTTAGTTCGATCTGGTTGCGATGATCGCATTTTTGTGTGAGCAATAATACTATTTTTTGCTTAATTTCTTTTTCTTTGCGATAAATTTTGTTTCGTCCGATTTAGATCTGGTTGCGATGAGCGCATTTCTGCGTTAGCAACATTGTTGGGTTATTTGGCACATTTAAAATTCATTATTGCTTTATTATTATTATCATTATTATCATTATTATTATTATTGTTATCATTAATTTATTAAAATTTGTTGTAATATAAAAATCTGTTTTTTTTAAAATAAATAACATTAACATCTTTTTTCCAAATTAATATGAAAACCTAATTTTAATTTTCTATATGATTCTATGTATATATTTATTATAATTCTTGTAAATTTTTGTAAATAAAATTAAACCTTATAAATACTTAATGTAAAATTTTGGTGAATGTGATTATTGATTAGTTAAAATTTGTTTTCATCATAATGTGTAAATATTTTTCTTAATAATTGTTAATATATAATTAGAGATAATTAAATTTTTGTAAATGATTAAGAAATTTATAATTATGTTATATTTAGAACTTTATATTATAGTAATTATTTAATCATTTATGTTTCTAAATAAAAATCAAATCTTATGATATTTAGAACTTTATATTATAGTAATTATTTAATCATTTATGTTTCTAAATAAAAATCAAATCTTATGATATTTATAACTTTATATTATAGTAATTATTTAATCATTTATGTTTCTAAATAAAAATCAAATCTTATGTTTAATCACGTTATTAATTAATTATTATTGCTAATCATATTTTGTTGCTTATTATTATTTTGAAATTTCTATCTTATTATTTTTTCTAACTTTGTCTATTTTTCTCATTATTATTGTTTCAACTAATTATTTTCACTAACTTTATATTTATACTAACCTTATTTAATTTTTCTTATTATTTACTAACCCCAATATTTTATTTACTTATTTGTTATTTTTTTTATTATATTTATTTTGATCATATTTTACTATTTATTTTATTTATTATAATTTTGTAATTGCCTCTTAGATGTAAATTGTAATCATTTAATTATTATTATCATTATGGTTAGTAATTAGGGAGTGCCAATATGTATGATATTTAAAAAAATAAATTAGATCATTTTAATATAAGATAATTAAATTAAACATTTCACACACGTAAGTCGATTTTAATCGCCGTCTCACTTCTTAAGGATATCCCTCAAGTTGCCTATGAATATTGGTTAAGTGGGGTGTATAAAGCAAGTCCCTCAAAAAGAAAATCATCAAAGTCCCTTATGGTTGCCTTTACGAATCGAGTCCCTTTCGAAAAATGATGATAGTCCCTCCAGTTTGCTTATTACACCCCACAATGGCCTTCAAAAATCCAATTGTCCCTCACATGTCCCTTAACATCCAAAGTAAGGACTACCTACTCCATTATAGTAGGGATAGTCTTACTAAGGAAAGGATAAAGAATAAGAAAGACCTTAAAACATTAGGGTAGGCTACTCCTAGATACTTGCTCACTTCAAAACTTTTTCACACTTAAACAAATTTCCAACAAAATTTTCAAACAAGTTTTTTTCACATCCATACACGGATTATTATTAAACTATTCTGAAATTTGTTTGCTATTCACACAATACACTTTCAAAACAATTCAAAAGTGAGCTTAAGTACCTAAGAGCCCATGGATAACCATGGATGAAAAGGGTGCTAACACCTTCCCTTTTCATAACCTACCCCCCGGACCCAAAATATTCTCTAAGGTCTTTCCTGTTCTTTTATAACCTTTCCTTATGGATAAAATAAAAGTCGGTGGCGACTCTTGCTATCCGCAACATTGTTTAAAGTCAGTTCTCCCACCGTGTTACACCAGCACAGCAGGCACAGTCCAAATTAGCAGGTTCCACCACTTAGACACCAATAACACACAACAAAAAACTAGAAATACTTACAATGTTGAGGTGCCTCTCAACAAACGCTTGTTTAACGTCAGATAAGCTCGACGGTCCAAGATGCTCACTCAGGAACATCCAAAAGGAAAGCAGCTCTCTCGATCCACTAGATCGCCAAGATAGATCTTTAAACGTTGGTCGTTTAACGTCCAACTGTCCTTCTTCTCTACGTCTTCAATGACAACATCCCCATATGCTTTGACCTCTTTGACGCGAAATGGCTCAGACCATTTCGACTTCATCATTCCAAAGAATAACCTCAACCTGGAATTAAAAAGAAGCACTGGCTGTCCGGGCACAAATTCTTTTTTTTTCTGAGCTTCTTGTCATGATTCTCTTTCACTTTTTCTTCATTAACCTCCTTCTTCAATACTTCCTCATCAACTTCCCACGGATGTAACTATTTAAGACTATCAAGCTCCCTTATGCATTCATCGAGAGCCTGCTCTTCTTCAATTGTGAAATCTTCAAAGGAGTCATCAAGAGCTAACTCCATAGGAGATATATCATGAATATGTTTAGAGTCTTCCAAAGTTGCCTCTTCGGGCATATCAATTTGAAAGTTATCACGACTATCCTTTAAATGCTTCATAGCTTCAAATAGATCAAAAGTAACTTCTTCATTTTGGACCCTTACCTTCCTCAAACTGTCGTCAACGTCAATCATCATGCACACGGTTTTCATGAACGGTCGGCCAAGAATAAGAGGAGCATCATCATCCTCTTCCATATCAATCACAATGAAATCAACCGGAAAGAAGAATTTATCAACTTTGACCAATACGTCTTGGGCTAACCCATGAGGATGAGTAGTCGACTTATCGGCCAATTGCAAAGTCATTCGAATAGCCTTCATTTCAATGTTTCCAAGCCTCTTCACAATAGACAATGGTATTAGATTAATGCTTGACCCTGAATCAGTTAGCTCTTTTCCGACATAGACATCACCAATTGTAACCGACAAAGTAACTCGTCTCGGGTCAACATCTTTTCTCGGAAGCGTCCGTCGGATGATGGCACTACAACTAACATCAAGAACAATTGTTTCCGGTTCCGTGTACCTCCGCTTTTTAGTAAGTATGTCTTTCATGAACTTGGAATACTTAGGCATTTGCTCCAAGGCTTCGGCAAACGGAATATTCACTTGAAGTTGTTTGAAAATATCCATGAACCGGGCGTAATGTCGTTCATTCTCTCTCCTAGATGGAGCATGCGGATATGGAAGGTTTTGGATTGGAGTAGCTCCCACTACCTCCTTTCCTCTAGAAGCTCTAGAATTCCTCTCTCTTTTCTTTTTAACTTCCTCCACCTTCACTTCATCACTCTTATATTTTTCTACTTCCACACTTTCTTTATTTTCAACTTCAACCATTTTTTCATTCTTTTCAACTTCTTCCTCACTCTCCTCCCCAACTTCACCATCAATTCTATCATCAATTTTTTTCTCCTCATATTTTTTCTCATCCTCTCATTTTTCACTCTCATCTCTTTTTTTACTCTCACTAATCAACTCCCTTCCACTTCTCGTCGTTATTGCTGTATAATGCTCCTTTGGATTTGTTTGCGTGTTCGCCGAAAAAGAAGGTCTAGATTGTTGTTCCGCTAGTTGCTTAGCAAGTTGACCGACTTGAGTTTCAAGATTTTTGATTGCCGCATCGTTGCTCTTTTGGTTAGCCATCGACAATTGCATAAATTGCGTCAATGTCTCTTGTAACTTTGAAGTTACAACCGGCGGTTGTTGAGGTTGATAAGGATTTTGACGGCTAGAATTACCACCCCCATAACCTTGGTTATGATGATAGTTACCTCTTGGTTGGTTGGAACCCTTGATTCCCTTGATAGTGTTGTTGTTGTTGTTGTTGTTGATTTTGAGGATGTTGTTGATATGGTGGTTGTTGTTGTTCTTGTTGCCTCGGTTGGTAGTCTCATTGGTTTGCCATGTAATTCACCTCTTCGAACCCCAGAGGTGGACAAAATCTGGTGTCATGTTCACCCTTGCAAAGCTCACAACAAGCTATTTGATTAGCTTTTGAAGGCTCTTTCAACTCTTTAATTTTTTGAGTTAAGAGTTCAACTTGTTGAGAAATGAGTTTATTTTGGGCAAGAATAGCATCGTTTGTCCCAAGTTCAAGCACTCTCGGTTTCTTTAAAGTGTTTCCTCTACTATGACTTTGGAGATCATTTAGAGCCATACGGTTAATGATATTCGTAGCTTCGGCGACGCTTTTGGACAATAAAGAACCACCCCAGGTAGCATCCAATAAAGTCTTGCAATTTGGTTGAAGACCGTTTTTGAAAATGTGGATTTGCGTCAATTCGTCAAAACCATGGCCTTTGCACTTTCGAAGCATGGATTTAAATCTTTCTCATGCCTCATTCAATGATTCATTGGTTCCTTGCGAAAACACGGAGATTGCAGTTTTAGATTCCATGAACCGGTTGTGAGAGAAAAACCTTTCAATAAATTTCTCTTCCAACACGTTCCAATCTGTCATGACCGCCGATGTTTGATCTAAGTACCAATCTTTGGCTTTGCCGAGCAAAGCGTGTGGAAAAAGTCTTTTGAACAATGGTAGCTCTTGAGCTTGATCAACTCCGGGTGCTAATGCTATCTCGTAAAATTTGGTGAGAAAAGCAAAGGGGTCTTCATGGTCCATTTCGGTGAATGGACTTCCGTATAACAAGTTAAGAGTTCTCGTCTTCATCTCGGCATGCCTTCCGGTGTGGCTGGCAAATTGAGCAGTATTTCTTGGACTGTTAACACATAGTGTGGAAACGAACGATGGTGGCGGTGGATCCGCCATAGGTGTGAAATATGGTGGTGGTGGTATTGTAGAAGAACTTTCTCCTTGTTCTTGTTATTGTCTAGCTTGTTTCTTCCTTTGCCTCATTCTGCTATTCAGTCTCCTTGCGGTTCATTCGATCTCGGGATCAAAAAGAATTTGGTCCTCAGGAATCTGCCCTCGCATAAAATGAAAGCAGCACACTAAACCAAACAAATTAACAAGCAAGAGTAAAAAATTCACAAGTTAAAAATTCGGCAACTATTGCGATGCTCGCAATATCAATTCATATTCCCCGGCAACGGCGCCATTTTTGTTAGTACTCGGATAGAGTATCGGGTTTTTGTTATCGTCTCCATAGGGAATATGAGATATTGTCGTCGTTCGACAGTTGTCAAGTTCTTAACTTTATAGTAACAAAAGGTGTTTGGTTTTTAGTCACAGTATCTCGCATAAAAGTAATAAATTGCGGTAAAAGTTAGGGTTTTACGATTTAAAAAAGATTGTCAAAGTTAGGGTTCGACGATCACTTTGCATGTATATGTTCGATCAACAAAACTCATAAACTCCTTTAGATGATAAACACATTCACAATATCCTTCCAATGTGATTATTTCTAACTCACATTGTGATTTTTCCAATTTTGATCCATTGTTGATTTCTCACACAATCTATCAAAATGACAACATTTAGGTTTAACATTTTAGTGAACAACCACATCCAAGACTATTTCTAGCTTAAGAAGATAGATGGATGAAAACCTAGGTCAAGAGTTGGAAAACATCTTTCAATCATAAACCAACACAAAGAGTTATAAATAAAGCAAGGTTTTCACCATATATTCATCATCAAAGAGTTTTCAAATGAAGATCATCCCATATACATACAAAGCTTATGATCATCTACATCTAACCTTGACAAAATAAAAGACTTAGCCACTCATTTTCATGTTGCACAAGAAGTTTCAGAAGAAGGTTGATGAACATCAGAGTCGAAGAATCCCACTTGGATGAGAATCCACCTTCTTTTTGTAGAATATTGTTAAGAGATGAAGAAATGAGAGATATTGGGTTTCTAGGGCACAAAAATCTGCTTTTTAGCAAAACTAGTAAAAAATATCACATGTTCTCAAAACGTACACATTGCTACTTATAGAAAAAGTTGTTGTGCTGTCACACTCGCGACCTTGCTCGCTTAGCGAGCTCAGAGCGAATGCTTGCTACAACCTCGCGTAGTGAACATACTAGCGAGGGCTGAAGATTTGATTCTGGAATGCTTCGCTACTTGCTTGCTAGGTGCTCGCCTAGCGAGTCCTTCGCTATCTTCCTCAGTCCTAGCGAATGATGCCAATTTGATTCTGCCTAACTCTGGGAGTGTTCGCTAGCAGCTCGCTATGAGCTCGCCTAGCGAACATCTCGCTGCCTCACTCGCCAGGTGTTCGCCTAGCGAACTTGCTCTTGCTCTTCTTCTTTCTTGATTCCTTTGTCATCTTTCTTGTTTCTTCAAATTTTATTCTTTAATGCCTAAATTCTGCACAATAATACACAAATCAAAGGTACCGAGAGTATTTCACATAACTTCTTTTATGGTCCAGTTGTTCAAGCTCTGGCCAGGAATACATGGCTGAATCCATGTTGCAGTCACTATCTCCTTCCTCGTTGGACACTGCATTGATTCGCTCAAATATCACCCCCACCGCTTGTGAATTGGACTAGTCCCTTGCAGTGCAGAGCGCTTTGTGAAGAAGACGGGTTGTATCCCAGTCTAAACTTGTCGTGTTTATTAGGGATGCTCAAAACTTGCCCCCACCCCTGGGATGATCCAGACTTCACCACGGCTTATGCTTTCTTAAAAGATGACATAGCAACCTCTGGCACTTTACCCTCAACTGGCGCCTTCTCCTTGATCTGGACGGTTTTGAAAGCTTGGCACAGTGTTTCATGAATCTAATCGTCTACCTCCACATACTTAAACAAGGACAAATCGCTTACCATGATATCCTTTTCACCACAAACAGTGACAATGTTACCATCTACCATGTACTTCAGTTTCTGGTGTAGAGTTGACGTCACGGCTCCCGCCAAATGTATCCAAGGTTGTCCCAATAGACAGCTGTATACTGGCTGGATATCCATTATGTAGAAAACAACATTGAAAACTTCTGGGCCAACCTGAATGGGAAGAGTCAAATCCCCAAATACGGACCTTCTTGTCCCATCAAATTCTCGCACAACCAAATCACTTGGGGTGCACATTATTCCCTGGGTGTCCAGCTTCATCAAAGCTTTCTTGGGTAACACATTAAGTGAAGACCCAGTGTGCACGAGCACATGCGACAGTATAGCCCCTCTGCATTCAATGGAGATATGCAGGGCGTGATTATGGTCTCTTCCTTTGGGGGTCAAATCAAGATCTGTGAATCCTATCCCATTCCCAACGTTGACGTGTGCCACCACTCCTTCAAGTTGATTCACAGAGATTTCCTGCGGCACGTATGCATTATTCAGAATCCTCAGCAAGGCATTCCGATGTGCCTCAGAGCACAATAACAATGATAAGATGGAAATATTTGACGGATTTTGTTGCAAATAGTCTATAATCTTATAGTCACTTTTCCTGATTAGACGCATAAATTATTCTGCATCTTTCAACAAAGTTTCTTTCTCATCACACTGAGAACTTTCTTCAATTACATCCTTCCCTTTACCCTTATCCGGTCTTTCCACATTTGCTTCTGGAGGTGCAAACACCCTCTCGCTTCTGGTTACTCCACAGGTTCCAACCAAATTATCAACAGAATCCAATGGCGTACTCTTTAGCTCCTGCTTTTGACCATTGCAAAATACCTCAACCCCATAGTTCCATGGGATCACCTTGGTGCTTTCGTAAAGCACATGTCCCGTCTTAGTGATTATAATGGTAGCTGGCCTCGGCAGGGCAGATATGTTGATTGTTTTGTAAGGAATGGAGATGGTGTCCACCTCATCCTTCTCTTCACCGATTACTCTTTCGTCGTTCTTTTCACCAATCCTATCAAATTGTAGTACACCTTCATCCATCATACGCTGCACATGATTTTTCAGACTTTTACATCCCTCAGGGTAAGTTACGCAATCTTCACAGTCTTTCCCACAACCAGGGAACACTCCACCCTCTAACAACTTACACTTCACAAAACTCAAGGAAGTTTTTATCTCTTCCACATCAGACACCAAATTCAAACCTTCTTCCTCAATAATAGCATACACACCAGCCGCTCCATGATTAGGCATAGGATTCTGGACAACATTGGGCACGTCATGAGTAAAGTTGATAGCTTTACTGTCAATAAGGTCTTGTGCCTTATGCTTGAAGGCTTTGTAATTGTCAATATGATGGCCGAGAGCGCCAGAGTGAAAGTCACATCTAGCATTAGTATCATATCCTGGAGGAGGTGTGCTCGTTAAAGGTGCTAATGTCCTTTTCTAGATCAACTGCAGCTGCATCAAATGTTGTAGTAATTGTGAGTAAGGCATCGGAGGTGCGTCAAATTGCCTGTTCACCGTCCTTATGTGATCCTGAAACTGCCTCGGTGCATAGTTCTGTTGCTGTTGCTGTTGTGGACGTGGTTGATGTTGCTGAGGTTGTACTGCTGGTATATCAATACTTGCCACTTGAGGTTGTTGTTGATAGTATTGTTGATGTTGACGCTGATTGGTTCCTATTCTAGTTCTTGAAACTCGACACTGCATTTGTTTCACTTTCTCTCTTCTTAGTACCAAAGTTCTTCCTACCTCCTCCAGATGAGGGCCCATCTCCTTCCTGTATCTTCCCCAACTTAATCTCATTTTCAACTTGCTCACTTGTAATGATCAAATCCGAGAAGCTACCAGACATGTTGCCAATCAATTTCTCGTAGTAAATTTCGGGCAACGTAGCCACAAACAAATCAATACGTTCTCTCTCCACCATGGGAGGTTGAACCCTTGCGGAAAGTTCACGCCATCTCTGGGCATACTCCTTGAATCCTTCATTACTTCTCTGTGACAAGTTCTACAACTGTACGCGATTTGGTGCCAAATCATTGTTATACTGATAGTGCTTGACAAAAGCCTCTGCCAAATCTCTCCAACTTCTGATATTAACCGGCTCTAAACCCATATACCATTCTAAGGATAGACCTGACAAGCTATCTTGGAAGAAATACATAAGTAACTTCTCATCATCGGAGTATGCAGACATTTTCCTATAATAAGAACGAAGATGCACCCTAGGACAGGTCGTCCCCTTATACTTATTAAAATCTGGAACCTTGAACTTCAGAGGGATCCTCAGCCCTAGAATCAATCCTAAATTTGACATGTCCAGACCCATTGAATTCTGGTTCTCATAATTCCTCATCTTTTCCTCTATCGCCCTGAATCTTCTGTCAGCATCAGATTGTAAACCCGCACCAAGGTCTCCCATGGAGAAGACGTCATCCTGCTCGTCTTGCTCCCACTGGGGACCATTATTACCGTGCACAGCACACGTCGAGCCTGGGATAGGAATTCCATTATGGTTTCCTCCGCCCAGAGGGACAACCACTATCGGGATAACATCTGCGTGTGGCGTACTATTGTCAATCGGGGGAGGCACGAAAGTATGCCCTCCATGAAGAATCCCATTTCCGTCAACCCTTGCAACCAGAGCCTGGACCAGAGTCCTCAATTGTTCTTGGCCATTGGCGACCCCTTGCATCATGTCCATAAACGGTGCCATACGATCACGGAACTCCTGAAGCTCGAGCTGAATTTGGTCCATAGCTCTTTGTTGATTTCCCCGCATAAAATAACGATGAATCGTCTGGTATTCAATCATGAAACAAACTAGTGGAAAACCACAGGAAGAAGTAAGGTCAACAAAATCGGGACACCTGTAATGCTAATATGAAAAATGATGCAAAAATGCAGACATGTAAATATGTTTCTGGGAAATTTGTCTCCTTGATTCTAGTTCCACGGGAACGATAGGAGGATGAAGAGCCAACAAATGTAATCAGAAAAATCATCTCATAAATGAAATGAGGCGCAAAGTATCAATACACATCATAGAGGATATACAACAGAGTCAATGCGACCTCATCCAACAATCCTGGTGATGGTTGAAATACAACATAACAACAAATAAGAGAAAATGCATCATATACGGCGTCGAGTCTGGAACTCTTCTAATAACTCCTTCATTTTCGGATGATTAGGTCTGTCAATCAACCCTTGAATGAGCAAATCCCTCTTGCTAATGGTGGCTTTCAAACCTTGAACGTAGTCTTCCCATGCATCCTCCCCAAAGGCATCTTCAAGTCTGGGCTTCTTCAAGTCTATTCTCAACTTGTATTCTTCCAACGTTGCAAGAGCTTCGCGGAGTTTGCGGTCGCTTTCATATTGGCGCAAGGATTCACCTGGAGTTTTCTCAATTCTGACTCGAAGCTGAGTTTTCAAACTATCAATCTGCTGACATAGTCTATCTTCTCTCTCTTTGTTGCTAGTTAGGATAGCATTCCATTGGGCGTTGAACTTTGATATCTCTAAATGTGCTTTCTCTAGCTCTTTCTTCTTACCCTTGAGAACGTCACTGAAACTCTTCAAAATCTCGGCCTACTCGTTCTCGGGCACTAATCTCTTTTGTCAATTCCCTACCCATCTTGTTCACTATCTCTGTCTGCTTCTGGGATGAATGTGTAGCTTGATTCCTTTCACTCCTAAGCTGAACAACTTCCTTCTCCAACTCTTCGTTTACCTTGCGTAGCTCTTCCTTTTCAGCCCACAGTTGATTGTATTCTGCATATCAACCGTTGTAGGTTCTACCACTACTGAAGGACACAAAAGATCTCTTACTAGAAAGGGTAGCAACAGTCTCTTGACTTCTCTCCTGAATCCATTCCATATAAGGTCGTAAGCTCTGCAATCGCCCTTGCCTAGCAAATATTTCCCTCTGTAATGGATCTTACCCCAAGCCTTTTCAAATCTGGTTAAGGTCTCATCGTTAATTAAACCAGTGAAATACAGAGATTCCTGTATTTCGTCTTCCCTTGGAGGTTCTCTTAGAGCGTAACCAAACTGTCTGACGGCGAGAATAGGGTTATAATTGATACCACCCTGTCTCCCGATCAACAGAACATTGGGGAAATCTCCACAGTTGTGAACAACATCCATGCCCAAGAGGTTTCTGTCAAACCATACAATATTCTCCGATCTTAACATAAGCCTTTTTGGCCAATCAATATTGTTTGCAAGGTCAATTAAAGGCCCAGACTTCGGTAGATGTGAAATGAACCATCTGTACAGCAATGGAGCGCAACAGGAAACATTCTTGCCTCGTCTGTTTTGATTCTTATAGTGAATCGAATGATAAACATCACCTAAAAGAGTTGGCACAGGATTTTTTTAGAGGCGAAGATATAGCAAGAATCCAAGTCAACAAAATCAGGTAAGTTAGGGAACAAGACTATCCCATAGATGCATAAAGCCAGGATGGCGTTGAAGACCAGCCAGCATCCCTCCTTTACAAAATGCTGAGCTTTACCCACCAAAAATGGAAGTAGAAAACCAGAAGTTCCAACTTTCCGTACCAAATTACCTTCCAATTCAGAGACTTCAAGATGCAAAGTCCCAGCCACCTTGGATAACTCAAGCTCCTTCTCAGAGTGTACAAAAGTCACTTCTTCCAACATAGGAATCCCTATCAATTGAACAAATTCTTCCAAAGTTGGCAGCAAAACATAACTCGGGAACACAAAGCAGCACAGCGGAGGATCATAAAATTGTAGCAGTGCATAAATTCCATCCAACTCAAACTTGAAAGCCTTACAGACAAAACTCAGAATCCTCCCGTATTATTTTCTGAAATCTTCCATCACACTATGATCAACCACGGAGATTAACTTAAGTAGAGGTCCTATCTCTGGAGTCGGGAACTTGTATAACACACTTTTCTTCAAATCAGGCTCCATACTGATAATGGATTAGAAGACTAGAATCAAAGATAAGTATACACCTGAAACACAGATACATGCAAATGTTAAAATTCAAATGAGAATGAAAATGCAACAGGGGATCAAGATTGATGTGCTACTGACTGAGATGAACCAGCGCTTCGCTTCAGCGAGAAAATAACACAGCACTGATGTAAGGACCTACTGTGAAAGTTCAAACTGACAAGAAAACCGGGTAGGTTGAAGTTCAAGTTTCTTGCATAACCCTCCCCACTCACAGGTATGAACCTATCTCTGATAAGGTCTGGCATCCTATGCGATCGTCAGTGTCACAGACTTTCGAGAAACGATGATACGTCCACCATTTCTGGTTTGGCATCATAATCTAGCAAAGAGGCCTCACTTAGCTGTCTCCCAAATGATCGGTCTCCAGAGTCGACATTTTCCTGATCCAACACCCCCTCCCGACTAATGTACAGGATATGATGTCTTCAAAGAAAACCTTGTCTGAACGCGAATTTCGTGGGGACTAATGCATGCTGAAACATATAGGTCCGTCACTACTTTCCGCTCTAATGCTATGGTTATTCTCAAGCCTGGGTTTTGGCTTATCACACAATGGAACATTCCCACCACACAGCACAGCAATATGATATATAAAAATGCTAAAAGTAAAATGCAAAATGCAATAAAAACACAAATGCAAACACGTATACACATATATACACACCCGAAGACAAAACACACAAGCGTTAGGATTGACTCGCATAAGGGATGGGCATTGTCTCCAATGAAGTCGCCAGCTGTCGCTACTGCAAAAAAGAGCCGACGGAAGACAGAAGAGTCGCCACCGTTCATTATTTATCCCAAAGAGAATGAAAGGAAACGATTAGAGAAAAACCTACGAAAAAGGGAAAAGACAGGTCATCGCAAGCAAATCTTGGGTTCGGGAGTCGGTTACGCAAGGGGAAGGTATTAGCACCCCTCACGTTCGTTGTACTCAACGGGATCCACGCTTGTTATATATCTAAAAGGGTGTTAAACTATCAAAGGCTGGCCCACAGGGACAAAAGGAAATAAAAGAGACTCGATAGAGCATCATCGCTCTATGCCTACGTATTCCCTTGTGCAATGGGAAAGTCAGAGTCAATGTAGTTCGGAAAACTACGGGTGAAGGTGGGGGAAGGTTGCTCGCCAAGGCATTGCTGTCTTGTGCCTACGTATCCTCATCTGGTATGAGAAATCAGAGCAAACGTAGTTTGGGCTGACACGACCACCGGCTGGTGTTCAAGTGTTTTAACTGAGTAGGGTTAAACCTTCGTTCTAGAAGTTAGGTGTATTGTTGCTCGACCATTGGAGACATAGGTGTTACCTGTTTGTGGTAGAACTAAGAGTTAACACACTCTTTCTGAAAATGGTTTTCAATTAATCCCGAAGGATAAAAAGGTTTGATGTTTTGTTTTTGTGTTTTTTATGAAGAAGTGAATTAAGTTAAGTTTGTAACTCATGTTGCACTAAAGACTATGACTTGAGAGCGAATGCGTTGCATATCGCCCAAAGGGCATACGCTAAACACTCTAGACAGTTGAGAGGAGGCCCCCTAACCATCATTCCTCAAGTACTTAAGGCTCGTAGCGTACAACACATGTTATCCTTTATTAGATGTTTTGAAGTGTTTAGGAGATGAGAAGAGAAAGACACAAACTAAGGGGAAACTGGACCCTAATGTTATCATGCACAATGCTCCTAAAGTTGGGATTGATAGGGAAGAAAACTATCCTAATGTTAGGATGCAAAGGATTGAACACCTAATGTCTCTCCTACCCCCATCTTGAACAGAGGGACTAGGAATCCTAAGGGATCATGGCAAAAGGCCAAGTAAACAACAGATAACTCAATCACAGATGAAATGAAAAATAAAAAGAAGTTGACTTAAACAAGTCAAAGGAAATGTAAATATGAGATGTAAGATGCAAAGAAGAAATACAAGGCTCAAAAGATGCAACAAAAATGAAACAAAAGGTTCAATCAAAAGGACTTAAACAAGTCAGAAAGAGTGAGATGAAATGGGAGGAATTGCAACTCCTACAACCATTCAAACATCAATCACTATAACCAAAATTAAACACAAAGCAAGACCACAAGGACATGATCAAAAGAGAGGTGGGAGAAAGAGGCTTGGGCAGCAAGCAACAATGCAAAACATCTCCACCAAACCACCCAAGTTGACCATGTAAAAGAAAGGGGCAAAACAAGTGCTAAAAGAGATGCATCATTCAAAGCAAACTCAAAGTATGAATGTGAATACCAAATCACCTTGAATGTGAAGGTGATAAAATACTTAGAAGGGGGGGTTGAATAAGTATGAAGATAAAAACTTAGAAATAAAAACTCAAGTATTTTTATCCTGGTTCGTTGAACTCAACTACTCCAGTCCACCCTTCCTAGAGTGATTTTCCTTTCTCAATCAAGGACTTAATCCACTATTTAATCAACTGATTACAATAGTAAGCACTAAGAACAACTGTTCAAAGTCTTCTCAAGAACTACTGATCCTAACTGGATCTTCTTAAGTTTTCTTACAATCAAATGTAATAACAAATACAAGTGTTTAAATTGCTTCTAATCAAGCTTTATCACAACTGTGATTTTTCACTTAAAGTTAAGAACAAAGAAATTAATTCTAGAAAGAATGTGAATAGTATAATAGCTTTGAATATTGATTTCTTTAGGATAAAACGTCAAATGAAGAAGATGGGTGAAGACTTGCTTTTATAGGCAGCTGATCCAAGGAGAGCTTCACGTTGAGAAGAGTGTCCAAAAGGTCTGAGCCTTTTTATCTTCACATCAAGTGGCCTTTCCTAGAAGAAGAAAGCACAGAGAAATCCTTTTTGTCTGTGTTCTTGTGTCTAGCATAAATAAGGAAAGAGTCGTTTGAATTATTCCAACGGACATAATCTTTGAATTCTTCTTCTTCAAATTTCAGCAAGATTCATCAGAGTCTACTTTGATCAGAGCCTTCTGATGTTGATCAGAGTTTTGCTGAATCAGAGTCTTCTGCAGCAGGTGTGCTTTTAACGTGTGTAAGTTCAGAGCATGTTTGAGTTAGATCCTCAGTACTGGCAGCTTTAGTACTTTCAGAATCTTCTGTAGTAACTATGCTTTGAAAACTCTTCATACAGAATTCTTCTTTGGTTCAGATGCTTCTGACTTGCTTCAGATTCTTCTGGAGCTTCTGCTTCAGATCCTTCTGGAGACAGTGCTCAGGATCTTCTGTTGGCAGCATTCAGAATCTTCTAATGGATGCATCTGGCGCTTCAGAGTCTAGCATATTTCTTATGTTCAGTTCTGATTTGCTTCTAGAGTGATAATTATTTTGATATCTGCAGCAAACACTCTCAAGCAAATTTTAGAGTATATAATTCTTAATTACAAAATTTCATAATAGTTATCATCAAAATATAGAGATACTATTAAAAACCAATCTGTGTTCTAACAATCTCCCCCTTTTTGATGATGACAAAAACATCAGAAATTTTGTTTAATTGAAAATATAATAATTATAACTCCCCCTGAGATGATGAATCTCCCCCTGAATTAAATATAAGTAAGGAATAGAAACTTCCCTTTTTTCCTTGAGTATTTTTCAGAGTTAGATCTTGATTGTTCTTTTAACATTTGAGAGTCAGAGTGTCTTGCAAATTTCAGAGTCAGAGTTTGATAATTGTCAAATGATCTGAGAGTCTCAGAGTTTCTTTTACAGAGTGTACTTTCTTTTTACAGAGTGTACTTATCAAATGTTCTGAAATACTCAGATTTAATGTTAGATAAAATTTATATGTCTGAAGTTTCATTCTGGTGAAGTTTAATTAAACAGTTCAGATCTATATTTTCTCCCCCTTTTTTGTCATAAGCAAAAAGTAAAAACTTTGAAAAGACAAATAAAAGGAAACAGTAAAAGAGATAGATCAAGTGGAGAAAACTTTGAAACATGTATTCATTCAATTCAGAGCAAGAGTACACACATCAGAAGATATTCAAAAAATACATATGCAAACATCAGAATGAAAAAAATAAACTAAGAGTGTTTTGACAAAAGCATCTTCAACAGATCTGTGATCTCAGAGGAGGACTGTTCTTGCTTTGACATCCACTTAGCCATTGTTTCATTCTTCTGATCCTGTTGAGACATCCACTGAGTCATGTCTTCAGACTTCTTATCCTGTTTATCCATCCATGACTTGATCTCTGATTGATCAGCTTCCAAAACTGCAATCTTATCTTCAAGATCTGGATGTTCTTTCTTAATCTCAGATGATGAAGGTGGAACAGTTTCTGAAGCTTGAACAGAGTCAATTTCCATAGGGGCTTTAGAGCTTGGAGCAGTAGAGCCAGAAGGATGTTCTATCAGAGTCATGGCCAGAGGGTTGTCTTCAGATGCAGATTCAGTATTCTCTTCTGATGATGGAGGAGCATCTGTAAGAAGCAGTGGTCCAGATCTCTTGACAGTCCAGAACAGACTTCTTGCAGCTTCAGCAAATCTGAGCTTCGCATCATCAGAACATATGTTCTTCAGATTTGATGCTACAGTGTTGAATCTGTTTATGAAGCCATTCCAGATGACATCATATTCCTTTGCATCCATTGTTGCTGAACACTTCTTCTGTACAGTACCTAAATACATCTATATTTCTTGCAAAAAACATGTAAATAAATGATCAACATTTAGTCTAGGTCTGGGGTGTAACAGAGTCTCCAAGGTAATTGGCTTTGGTTGGGGAGTATGTGGAAATATGGATTTGTGAATGGAGATCAGAGGAGGAGGGTAGTAGGGTATGAAAGGAATTTCAGGGGATTTGTCAGGTTTTGATCTGTTTAAAGCATTCAACAGATTTGGTTTTGCTTTGGTGTGATAGGAAACCACATCAAAGGGTTTATTAGAGTAAGGTTGGAAAGCAGATTTAGCAAGTTTTTCAGAAGTATCAGGTTCATCAAAATTAGCAGGTTTATCAGATGAAGCAGCTTTAGCAGAAGTAACAGCTTTTGCAGATTTAGCAGAGTATGATATTGTATCTAATGAACCTACTTCTGACATTGATTTAATATAAGTTAGAAGCACAGATGGTAGAGTGATTGTAAGTTTGGGTTTGAAAGGAGTGATAGGGTCAGATGGTTCAACTCTGTCATAGAAATCTTTGAGTTTGAAACCATAAGAAAGGTTGTGAAGATAAGATGAGAATTGTTCGCACGAGGCAGAAGTTACAGATGTTCTTGGTGTAGATGTTGTGGTAGGATTTGTAATGAGGATTTCATATGATGGTTTAGGTTGGGGAGTAAGATCTGGAATAAGAACTTCAGAAGATATAGGGGGTTCTGGTTGGTTTACCTCAGAATCTCTATGAGAGGGGGATGTCAGAAAATCTGGGTGAATATCAGATTCTGAGGAATTGGATGATGTGGTTGGTGTGCAGGAGGTAGAAGACACCTGAAAGACAGTTTTCAGAGGTGTAACATTAAGAACCTCTGTCTCAGGGATGTTGGTTCCAGATGGGTTGGTTGATTTTGAAGGATTTTCAGAGGGTTTTGATGGGGGTTCAGATGTGGGTGGATCAGATGAAATTTTTATTGGTTCAGAGGTAACTGGAACAGATGCAATGGGTTCAGATAAGATTGGTGATGGTTTTTCTGGTTGTTTTTCTAGTTGTTGTATTTGTGGTTGATCAGATTGTTTTTCAAGTTGTTGAGTTTGTTGTGATACAGATTATTTTTCTTGTGGTTGTTGATGTTCAGATGGTTTTTCTTTCAGTTGTTCAAATGGTTTTTCTTTTGGTGGTTCAGATGGTTTTTCTTTTGGTTTTTGTTGTGGTGCAGATTGTTTTGTTGGTATTTCTGGTTGTGGAGTCTGAATTTGTGGTTTTGTTGTTGTTGGTTTTGGTACAGATGATTGTTTTACAGGTGAGATTGAAATAGGATTAGATGATTTTTGAGGAGATGGAGCAGAAACATGAGGTGGAGCAGTAACAGATTGATTTTGTGTAGAAGGTGGTTTTGGAATAGACTTAACAGTTGAATCATTTATAACAATAGTATTTGCAGAAGATACAGAAGATTTGGTACCTTTAATCTTGATGCGTTTAGCAGGAATAGAAGGAGTGTCTCCAGATTCTTTCCTCTTTAGCAGCTTCTGAGGCTTCTCAGCAACCTTGGGCTTCTTCTGAACAGGTGCAGCTTCTACTTCTGATTGACTTCTCTTTCTTGGTGTTTCTTCTACTACAACAGGCAATGGTTCCCTTGCTCTCTTTATAATATCTGCAGGAATAAGCTTTCCTTCTGCCTTGCAATCATCAATATATCTAACTACAATTTCCCTTGGTTCTTCAGCATAGAACAGAGGGTAGTCATCTACTGGGATTCTCTTCTGACTAAGTTCAGTAATGTTCAGCTTCTTGGGTGTTGTTGTGAGTTCTTCTACTATTTTTAGTCTCTGAAGACTTTTGGCATTCAGAGGCTTTCCAAGAATGAATTCCAGTTCTTCTGTGACTCCAGCAGCATATAGAGCAGTCACCAGTCCATTTTCTGTTAGAAGATCTGAAATTAACCTTCCAAAAGGAGTCCAAGTTCTGATCTTCTGAACTTTTTCCTTCACATATTCTCTAGAGGCATTTATATGATTCCATAAGTGCATAAACAGAATATATGGAAGATCTTCCTTGGTGCTCTGACTTAAGCAATACATAAAGTAGAGCTGTTCATTGTTGACATAGTCTGGAGAGTTTGTAGACTTTCTGTGATGAATGCATCCCATGAAAATCTTAGCCCAGATCTTGTAGTCAGGCTTCAGATCTTTGAACTTATTAGAAGCTTGTCTAGCAGTCATCACTTCCTCATATACTTCATCCATATCTACACGTCCAGCTGGCAAGTGAGATACACCATATGTTTCCTCATATCCAATGAGTTTCCTGATCAGATCTTCTGTGATGATTATCTCTTTACCCAGAACAGAAGATAAAATGAACTTAGGGTATACAGAAGCATGTATCCAGAATTCTTTTACCAGAAGGGGGTAGACTGGTCCAAAAATTCTGTCAAAATACTTCACCATCCTTGAGCATCTATTATGGAGCGAAACTCAAAACCATTCTCAGCCAGTGAATCAAATTCCACCATTGATTCACAGAGAACCTCCAATTTTTCAACAGGTGTTAGCAATGTTCTCTTTGGTGGCGTATAAGGAGTCACACCCATATTTGCAGAAGTAACTGCAGCCATGGTTGATTGAAATTGTGCAGCAGTTGATGATGAAGTTGTCATTGAAGATGAGTTTGTCAAACACTTAGGGTTTTTGTGAAGAGAGAAGAGAAGACAAAAATGCATAAAAGGTTTGAGATGTGAAAAGTGTGAAAATGGTGAGAAATGATGTATTTATACTAAACACTTAGGCATACAAACAGTCAGAAGAAAGCACGTTCACACAAAGCATTTAATGAAAAAGAATAAAATCATTTCAAGCATTTATTGATTCTGACAATTTGGGGGGAAAATCAAGATTTTCACTATTCAAACTTCACCTCAAACGTCTCTTCAGTAGTGTACACGCCACCTGCTGCAGATTTGGAGTGACACGTGTTTGATTGCATGTGCTTCTGAATTCTCTTGAGAAATGAAACGTTAACCAATGTTCAGATCCTCTGAGGATTGTTAGTTCATAGTTTCACAAGAAAATAATTAAAGAAAATGAATAAGTAATCAGAAGAAATACTTCAGAGCATTAGGCATTTTTGCATCTGTAAAATTTGCTTCTGACAAATATTATTCTGGACACAAATCCATACCAATATTTTTCAGAATAAATTTGAATCTATCTTCAACAAGGGGTTTTGTGAAAATGTCTGCCCACTGATGATCTGTATCAACAAAGGCTAGATTTATAATTCCCTTCTGAACATAATCTCTGATGAAATGATGCTTAATTTCTATATGTTTTGCCTTAGAGTGTAAAATGGGGTTTTTAGACAAACATATAGCAGAAGTATTATCACAAAATATAGAAATGTTACTTTCAAATATTTGATAATCTTCTAGTTGACTTTTCATCCAGAGCATCTGCGTGCTACATCCAGCAGCAGCAATATATTCTGCCTCTATGGTTGATAGTGCAATTGTGGGTTGCTTCTTGCTGTACCAAGAGATTAGATTTCTTTCTAGAAATTGACAACTTCCAAAAGTACTTTTTCTTTCCACTCTATCTCCAGCATAGTCAGCATTACAGAATCCAACTAATTTGAAATCATCAGATTTTCTGTAACACAAACCCACATTAGAAGTACCTTTCAGATACCTTAGAATCCTCTTGATAGCTGTCAAGTGTGATTCTCTAGGATCTGATTGGAATCTAGCACACAAGTATACACTGAACAATATGTCAGGTCTAGAAGAAGTTAAGTAAAGAAGAGATCCTATCATACCTCTGTAGAGTTTCTGATCTACTTTCTTACTTACCTCTTCCTTGCCTAGTGAGCTAGTTGGATGCATGGGAGTCTTTGCCAGCTTACTATCAGTCATGTTAAATTTCTTCAGAAGTTCTTTAACATATTTGGTCTGATGTATGTAAGTGCACTCTGGAGTTTGATTGACTTGAATTCCCAGAAAAAATATCAGTTCTCCCATCACGCTCATTTCAAATTCTGCCTGCATACATTTAGCAAACTCCTTTCCCAGCATAGTATTGGTAGATCCAAATATTATATCATCCACATAAATTTGACAAATTAGAAGATCTTTCTTAAATGATTTACAAAAGAGTGTTGTGTCCACTTTGCCTCTGATGAAATTTTTCTCCAGAAGAAAATTGCTCAATCTCTCATACCAAGCTCTGGGAGCTTATTTTAAACCATACAGAGATTTCTTTAGTTTGAAAACATGATCTGGAAATTTTTCACTCTCAAAACCAGGAGGCTGGTGAACATAAACTTCTTCTTCTATAATACCATTTAGAAAGACAATTTTAACATCCATCTGATACAGAGTGATGTTATTTTGTGCAGCAAATGAAATAAGAAGGCGTATATATTCTAACCTTGCCACTGGAGCATAAGTTTCAGTATAATCAATACCTTCTTGTTGACTGTACCCTTGAGCAACAAGCCTTGCCTTATTTCTTTCAACTTCTCCTTTTTCATTAAGCTTATTTCTGAAGATCCATTTAGTTCCAATTACATTGAATCCTTTTGGTCTTTGAACTAAATCCCACACATCATTTCTGGTGAATTGATTAAACTCTTCTTGCATGGCAATAATCCAATCATTGTCTTGCAGAGCTTCATCTACAGAAGTTGGTTCAATTTCTGACACCAGTCCAAATAATGATGCTTCAGATGATCTTAGAAAGGATCTTGTTCTGATGGGATCATCCTTCTTTCCAATTATAACATTCTCTGGATGAGAAGTTTTGATTCTGGAAGATGATCTTCTAACAGTTGATTCTTCAGAAATGTTTAAATTGTTCATCTGAGAAGTTAAAGGAATTTCCTCTGGCGTTGCTTCTGGTTCCTTCACTTGAGCTTTGTCTGCCTCTGAGCCTTCAGAGTCTGTGAAGACTACTTCTCTATCTGCAGAGTTTTCAGACTGCTTTGGCTTTTTACTGCCAAGCTTATCATCAAATCTAACATGAATAGATTCTTCCACAATCTGTGTCTCAATGTTGTATACTCTGTAGCCTTTAGAGCGTTCATAATATCCAAGCATGAAACACTTCTGTGCTTTGGAATCAAACTTGTTCAGATTTTTTTTAGTATTTAACATATAGAAAATACATCCAAAAGGATGAAAATATGAAATGTTAGGCTTTCTGTTCTTCCACAGTTCATATGGAGTCTTCTCTAGAAGAGGTCTTACAGACACTCTGTTCTGAATGTAACAGGCTGTGTTGATTGCTTCTGCCCAAAAGTGTTTTGCCAGATTGGTCTCATTGATCATGGTTCTGGCCATTTCTTGCAGAGTTCTGTTTTTCCTCTCTACAACTCCATTTTGTTGAGGAGTTCTAGGACAGGAAAAATCATGAGCAATGTCATTTTCATTAAAATATTTTTCAAATATTTATTTTCAAATTCACCACCATGATCACTTCTGACTTTTATAATTTTGAAATCTTTTTCATTCTGGACTTGTTTACAGAAGTCAAAGAACACAGAATGTGACACATCCTTGTGTTTTAAGAACTTTACCCATGTCCATCTACTATAGTCATCAACAATGACTAATCCATACTTCTTGCCTCTGATGGATGCAGTTTTTGTAACGCCCCATATTGCTTTTTAGGATTACCGACTGACCCCACAAACCAACACGGGTCTTTTCAGCATGCTTTGTCCTCAATCACACGCTTTCCAGGAAACTTCCCAGAAGGTCACCCATCCCAGAATTGCTCCAAGTCAAGCACGCTTAACTGTGGAGTTCTTATGAACGGGCTACCGAAAAGAAGATGCATCTTGTTGGTATAGGTAGTACCAATTAATCCTTATAAGCTTTCATTCAACCATGCAGTCCCATACCTTCATAGCCTCAGGATCCCTCTCATTCGGATGTGAATTCGGTTTTCCCCTAGAAGCTACTAGGAGTGTCCCATTGTCATGCCTCATGACATCGACAACCACTCCCTCGCCCACGGGTGTTACATGTAACCACCGTCCTCTTTCACCTCAGGTGTTACATGCCCACCAGCTTCCGTTTGGTTCGTCCCCGAACCACA
Organism: Lathyrus sativus; assembly: GCA_963859935.3. NCBI lineage: Eukaryota > Viridiplantae > Streptophyta > Magnoliopsida > Fabales > Fabaceae > Lathyrus > Lathyrus sativus. The sequence goes on from OZ012739.1 coordinate 337,272,722, forward strand.
TCTTACTGGGAGAGGTATGGCTCTGATACCATTTGTAACGCCCCATATTGCTTTTTAGGATTACCGACTGACCCCACAAACCAACACGGGTCTTTTCAGCATGCTTTGTCCTCAATCACACGCTTTCCAGGAAACTTCCCAGAAGGTCACCCATCCCAGAATTGCTCCAAGTCAAGCACGCTTAACTGTGGAGTTCTTATGAACGGGCTACCGAAAAGAAGATGCATCTTGTTGGTATAGGTAGTACCAATTAATCCTTATAAGCTTTCATTCAACCATGCAGTCCCATACCTGCATAGCCTCAGGATCCCTCTCATTCGGATGTGAATTCGGTTTTCCCCTAGAAGCTACTAGGAGTGTCCCATTGTCATGCCTCATGACATCGACAACCACTCCCTCGCCCACGGGTGTTACATGTAACCACCGTCCTCTTTCACCTCAGGTGTTACAGTTTTCACTGGTCCAAACAAATCAATATGAAGTAATTCTAGTGGTCTAGAAGTAGAAACAACATTTTTTGATTTAAAAGATGATTTTGAAAACTTCCCTTTTTGGCATGCTTCACAAAGAGCATCTGAGGTGAACTTCAGATTATGAAGTCCTCTGACAAGATTAAGTTTATTAATCTGAGATATACGTCTCATATTAATATGCCCTAATCTTCTGTGCCAGACCCATTGCTCTTCATTAACAGACAAGAGGCATTTAACATTTTGAACTTTAAGTTCTGAAAGATTTATTTTATAAATGTTGTTTTTCCTCTTACCACTAAATAGGATAGAGCCATCCTTTTGACTAATAGCTTTACAACATTTTTGATTAAAGGTAATATCATAACCATTGTCACTTAATTGACTTATGGACAATAAGTTATGCTTTAACCCTTCAACAAGTAAAGCATTAGTAATAGAGGGAAGTTTACCATTTCCAATGGTGCCAGATCCAATGATCTTGCCCTTCTGATTCCCTCCAAATTTCACATCACCTCCAGATCTAAGCTCCAGACTTTGGAACATAGACCTTTCTCCTGTCATGTATCGCGAGCATCCAGAGTCCAGGTACCATGATTGGCGTCCTGACCTTGCTGCTAAGAACATCTGCAACAGGAATTATTTTACTTTTAGGTACCCAGATCTTCTTGGGTCCTTTAGGGTTAGTTGTTCTGAAGGTTTGTCTAAACTTCTGTTTTTCAACATGAGGCTTATTCTGACTAGCCTTAGATTTAAACACATGAATATTCTTTTCAGAACTTGTTTGTTCAATATCATTCAAGTGACCAAATTTAAAGTGGGAATATAAAGGAGTCTTTTTGATGATAATTTTATCAGCAGGTTTTGGATTTAAATCCTTTCCAGAGGAAGATTCATATCCAATTCCTTTTCTGTTATTTCGGCTAACTCCATAGATCATAAAAGCCATTTTGCTTATGTCTATGCTTTTAGCAAGAAACTTCTGAAAGCTATAATCATATTTTTCCAAAATATTTTTGCATTCAGATTCAGTTCCAGAATCAGAGTTTTGTTGAGCTAATTCAGAATCATTTTTCAATTTTAAGTTCTTTTCATTTAGCTCAGCTACTTCTGATTTGAGAATATTATTCTCAGATACAAGATTGCTTTGACGCTTCTTGTATTTGAGCTTAATATTGTTATAGCTCTTCAGAACTTTGATAACACTTTGATAAGTTCTTCTTTAGTGAGTTTAGCCATTACCTCTTCAGCGTCAGAATCAGATTCAGAGTCAGCTTCAGAACCTGAAGTTCCTTCCTTCTTCGGACTCAGATTCAGATTCAGATGTATCTGAATCATCCCAGGTGGCCATTAGAACCTTTTTCTTCTTATCATATTTTATTTTAGGCTTGTCTTTCAGGACCTTTGGACATTCATTTTTGTAATGTCCAGGTTCTTTACATTCATAACAGACAACCTCTTTTTTGCCAGATCTTCTGTGTACAGAAGATTCTTTTCTTTGGTCAGGCTTCCTGAAGTTTCTGAACTTCTTTCCTTTATGCTTCCAGAGTTTGTTTATTCTTCTAGATAGCATGGATAGTTCATCTTCATCTTCAAATGAGGATTCTTCAGAGCTTTCCTCTATTACCTGCAATGCTTTAGCAGATTTATTAGATTTTAAAGCAACAGATTTACCTTTCTTTTGAGGTTCATCTTCCTCAAGTTCAATTTCATGACTTCTTAGTGAACTGATTAGTTCCTCCAAGGAGATCTTGTTCAGATCTTTAGCCATTTTCAGCGCAGTTGTCGCTTGCGCAAAAATAAGGTGTCGGCACAATAGAAGAGTCGCCACCTTTCGTTATTTATCCCTCAGAGCAGGAAAGGAAACGATCGGAAAAAACCTAACAAAAAGGGTAAGACAAGGTCGTCGCAACCATTGTCTGGATTCGGGAGTCGGTTACGCAAGGGGAAGGTATTAGCACCCCTCACGTCCGTCGTACTCGACGGGATCCACGCTTGTTGTGATTACTGGACGGGTTGGTTTTATCTATCTACCTATCAAGGCTGGCTTAAACAGAAAAGAAAAATGACTCGGCAAAGCGTCGCACTTTATGCCTACGTATTCTCATCAGAGAACGAGAAATCAGAGTCAACGTAGTTCGGCCTACGACGGGTTATGGGGGAAGGTAGCTCGCCAATACATCAGTACTATGCCTATGTACTCTCAACAGGTATGAGAGATCAGAGCTTACGTAGTTCGGACACTACGCTTTATTTCCTGTCTTTTACGAAAGAAGTGTTTTTTATTGTGTTTGCAATTTCAATCGCACTAGAGACTATGACCTGAGAGTGAATGCGTTGCATGTCACCCAAAGGGTACCATACTAAACATCCAGACTGTGGAAAAGAAACTCTCCAACAATCCTTTCTCAGATAGATTAAGGCTCGTAACGTACGAAAGAAATCATTCATGATTACTGTATCTTAAACTGTTTTGAGATGAGAAGAGAACAGGCCCAACTAGGAGGGAGACTATCAAGTCCTACTGTTGTCATGCCAAGGATTCATCCTATGGTTGAGGTTTGAACAGGGAACTCCTAGAAGTCGTCATGCATAGGTTTCAACCTAAAGTTCTATCATCAATTCCTTATCAAAGGAAATGAGAGTCCTAAGGGATCATGTCAATGATACACCAAAACAGACAAAGCATCGGCTTAACAGTAAAATGCATGCAATGCAAGTGAGGGAGGAAATGTGTGTGGGGCTTCAGCCTCCACAAGCTCATCTCAACCTCAAGCCAGAATGGATAACAGTAATCATACTGATAAAACATGCTATCAAGCAAAATACAGTAAACTGCAATCATACAGAAGAAATGAAATAAAATGCCATCAGACAAACAAACCACATGGGCAAGGGAGCTGGGCTCTACCGAATACCCGCAAGCAAAGCCACATAGTAACAATAGAAGCAGAGGGAGCAACTCAACCTCTAGTGCAATCATGCCCCTAGATTCTACTTATTCTAGATATGGACTTATCCTAATGCATCAAGCAAGTCAAACAAAACATGTCAATACAGAGAAGAAAAAGAAAAGAAAGCAGATCAGCTCCTCTCTCAACCTCACGCTTCAGCTCCTCCAACAGCAATTCAGTCTTCAGACTTCCATCACTCTTGACAAATATCAATTTGCTGTCCCAGGTTTCAACCCTTCCACATAAGTTTCAACTTATCTTCTCTGAGCTTCAGCTCCTTGATCAGTTCCACCTTCAGGCTTCACTGTTAACCACAAGTATCAACTTGATCTCCTTCAGGATCTCCAGGTATCAAAGTAAGTATCAACTTCCTTTGTTCTTCAAGCTTCATCTCTTCAAAATAATCTTCAATCACTTAGAAGCGTCAACTTCATCCTTCAGTCTTTACTTCATCTTCATGGGTCTTCAAGTATCAACTTGCTCTTGTTGCTCTTCAAGCTTCAGCTGGAATGGCAATACTCAAGGATTCATCCTCTTCTACATTCTTCAATGAAGTCTTCATCTTCAAACTCAAGCTCAACATCTCTCAAGATAATCAAACCAGAGGAAATCAATAAACTGGATAAGCTGGGACATTGAACTGCTTACTGACCACCAAAGGTGACCTATAATGGTTCAACATCAAAGGAATGGTTCCCTCAAAAGTTCTACTTCCTAGGTACCATCACTTATCCCTCCAAAGGAGATAGATGTATACCATGGAAGGACTTTGAATCATAGGGAGGAATGGAGGTGACAGATACCATCCATGTTTAAGAAAGAAGTTAACTGGGTCTAAACTCTTCCTAATCCCTAACCCTAAAACAATCAACAAAACTAACAAGATCAAGCTCCCAAGCTCCTCAATGCTCCTACTATGCTCCTCAATGCTCCTCAGAACAAAACCAAGCTCTCCAAGCCCACAAAGCAAAGCAAACAAAATACAAGCCCACAAGGGCAACACAAACAATCATCAACTACAAAAATCATCTAAAAATAGTATACCATTATATTAAAATCTAATATAATTTCTAAGGGATCCTATATACCTACCCTTAATACCCTTATATGCCCCAATGTATAAATTGACCTAGAAACCCAAAATTCTAATGTTATTGTGGACCTATGTTAAGGATTAACCTAATTCTACACAACCAAATGTCATCTAATCAAAACAAACCTAAAATTCATCACAAAATTATGGAATAAATCCAGGGGGGAGCTAAAGTCCTAATCTAACTATCCTAAAAAGAATGGCCTAAAAATACTAAGGGAATTACCTAAACAAAATTCTACAAATTCAGGTATCAACATAAAAGAATTAAAAAGCAATTAAAATAGAAAATACACAAACAATATTAAAAATGCATGAAATGCAAATATTTTTATTTGATAATTTTCTAGACATTATCATGAAATGGGAGAAAAAATCCCCATGCAAAAATCATTAATTTCCTATTTATTATGGTTTTTCAAAGTTTAATATAAAATGGAGAAAAAGAAATGAAAAAAATAAAACTTGGGTGCAGATAGTAACTATGGACAGTTCAGATTTCATATGGGCTAAAAGTGGGGGTTCAGATAGTAATGCGCTAAGCCCAAGTTGCCTATCAGAAAAAAAAATAGCAAAAATAGAAATAAAAAGGAAAATCCACGGTGTGAAAAGTAATAGAAATCAGTTCATATTCACAATGGGCCATGGTGGGTGGTGTGGTTAGCAAATCCTGACTTAAGCCCATAACCCTATTTTAAGTGAAACGCTGCGTTTAGGGTTGTTTTCAGACTAAGTCTTCACAACTTGAAATTAAATCGTGGCCAACGGATCAAGCTGAAGTCAACAGGTCTTGGTGCATCTGACGGTCACAACATCATCATCAACCTTGAGCCCTGAACGTGGAGGGAAAACTCCATAGCAACAGAACTTCAAACCTCACCCTTCCTCGATTCGAATCTCATCAATCTTTCATCCAAAACCAAGATTTAAAACACTAACATGTTCTAAATTCCATACTGATCACAACCCTAACATCAAAATCAATTGAAACATCTTCAAAACTAAAACCCGATCGTGAATCAAAAAGAAGCTCAATCCTCAACTATCATGGTTCTTGAAATTTCTTGCATCAGAATACTCACCAACTCACACTGAATGAAATTAGCTATCACACATGCATTGTATCTCACTATACCACGAGTTCTTGATCATCAAAGAAATGGTGTCCAATATTCAATCTTCATCAATTGCTCTCTAACTCTCCAGAAATGATCACCTATGTGTCTCTAACCTTTCTACACTAACAATTCTACCTAGCAATGCATAAATTATGGTGTAGTGGAGAATTTGCAAACCTGGTATTTCTTGATCAACAGATGGTGAAAACCCTCACTTCAAGCCTTGAAACTCTTCAGAAAGCTTCCTTGGATGATGATCTTGCTACTGTTTGCAAAAGATTTGAGGGAGAGTGCTTGAATCTCAAAATTCGATTCTGACTTGCTACCTTGAAAATCCAATTGCCAATTCCTCAATTCACCATGGATTTGCTCTCAAATTGATCTGCACAACTTCACTATCATCAATGGAGTGTGTATGAATGGAAAGAATGAATGGAAATGGTTCAGAATAGGGAATTCACTTTCAACTTGCAATGGAAGCAAGTGAAATGGCCAACTCTCTCTTCTGTCCAATCTTACACCAACCTTGCATCTGAGCAAGTTCTATATGTTATATAGAATGGTTTAGAATCATCTAGAACCATCTAGGACCATCCAATGAGAAATTGGAAATCTCATGTCATGACATTATGAATTCATCTCATATCATGTATCATATCATGCCATAGTCCTTGTAACCACCAATTCTGACTTGAAATTCTCCCCACATGATATGTATGATGTGTTGAAACCCTTAACTAACTTGTACATTGAGTTTTCTTAAGTTTTGCTTTTGTGCCTTAAGATGCAAGCAAGCCATTTCCAAAGCAGCCCCATGATCTAGGCCTCAAATCAAAATTATGGCTGAACCATTGTTTTTAGAATGTCTTTTAGAGTCAAAATGACCTATTATATGACATGGTTTGGATGTGTAACTTGGGATTTCCAATTTCCAATTTTAACTTATTTAACTTATGCCTCCATTTTAGGACATTTTTATCACTTTTTGATACAAGCCTTTTCAACATCTCATGACCTCCCTACTAGCCTTAAAACATCATTCTAAGCAAATTTTATGTTGAAGATTTTTCCATTTGAAGCTTGGAAATAGGAGATATGGCCTTATGCTTGAAATGACCTATAACCTCCAAATGACCAAAATGCCCTTGACTTGTCAAAGCCATAACTTGAGTTCTACAAATCCTATCAAGGACTTCTAGTACTCTCTATAAATCTAAGAAGATGCTCTACAACATTCATGTTGACCAAGAGTTAATAAGAATCATCCTACTAGGTCAAAAGTTGGATGCAAGTTGGGTGACTTTCAAGGACCCAGATTCACATACCTCAGATGACCTGTAATTTGTCAAAGCCATAACTTGCGCTCTACAAATCCTATCAAGGACGTCTAGTAATCAAATTAAAGCTAAGAGTAAGCTCTACAACATTCATGTTATGGGGAAGATGAGATTACAATCACATCTTGAGCTAAACTGCCTTGAAGATAGGGATCAAACTAGGGGATTTTACACTGTCAAGCCTTAGAAACCCTAGCTTAAAACTTCTCAAACTCCTCAATCATGATGAGTTGGTCTAGGAATCATCCTTATAGCATATCAATGAATCATTCCATGATCACATGGCTCTTGGATTAGGTCTCAACCCTCTCCCAATCATCAGTTGACCTAGGGTTGACCCAGTCAAACCCTAATTCCACCACTCATGGCTGAATCTTCTGAATTCTTGTACAATGACCTTGCTAGGCTTCATGATGGCTTTCAAGACATATCATAAGTTTTCTCAAAGCTTTAAGTTCATCCTCATAATCTCAGAGTCATCTGAGGGGCTCCCACAACTCTCAAGTTATGAGACACACAACCTTGGTTTCAACCAATCTCTCTGAGGATCTCTTGAGTTTTCTGACAAAAATATCAACCTTTGAACACTTGAATAACTTTCTTGGCTAGCTTCAAAGTCTCATATAACTCTTGCTGGGTAACCATACCTCTTGATCTACTGCCCACATATCAATGAGATGCAGATGATGAATAAAATGAACACAAGCTTGGTAAATAAATGTTGGTCAAATTTTGGGGTGCAACAGCAGTCACCATAGGTCTCCATCTGGTAGGTAAGCTTCTGATGATCTTTTTCACATGATCAACAGTAGAGTATCCTTTATCCAGAACCTTTAGTCCAGCTGTAAGTATTTGAAATCTGGAGAACATAGCTTCAACAGATTCAGAGTCTTCCATCTTGAAGGCTTCATACTTCTGGATCAGAGCCAGAGCCTTTGTTTCCTTGACTTGAGAGTTTCCCTCATGAGTCATTTTTAAGGATTCAAACATGTCAAATGCAGTTTCCCTATTTGTAATTTTTTCATACTCAGTGTGAGATATTGCATTTAACAATATTGTTTTGGCCTTGTGGTGATTTCTAAATTCCTTCTTCTAAGCATCTGTCATAGATTTTCTGTCTACTTTCTTGCCATTCCCATCAGTGGGATGAACATATCCATCTATGACCAGATACCATAAATCAGCATCATATCCAAGGAAAAAACTTTCAATCCTGTCTTTCCAATAATCAAATTTCTCCCCATCAAACATAGGGGGTTTGGTGCTGATTTTGTCCCTTTCTTCATATTTGTTGTTAATGTTAGACATTGTATTATCAGCCATAGTAACAACCAAATATATATCAAAGTATTTCTCACTGGATCTTTGCTGTCACTGTGAAGTGGTAGCACACACAGAACCGGAGCTCTGATGCCAACTGAAGGTGAGAAAATACTTAGAAGGGGGGTTGAATAAGTATGAAGATAAAAACTTAGAAATAAAAACTCAAGTATTTTTATTCTGGTTCATTGAACTCAACTACTCCAGTCCACCCTTCCTAGAGTGATTTTCCTTTCTCAATCAAGGACTTAATCCACTATTTAATCAACTGATTACAATAGTAAGCACTAAGAACAACTGTTCAAAGTCTTCTCAAGAACTACTGATCCTAACTGGATCTTCTTAAGGTTTTCTTACAATCAAATGTAATAACAAATACAAGTGTTTAAATTGCTTCTAATCAAGCTTTATCACAACTGTGATTTTTCACTTAAAGTTAAGAACAAAGAAATTAATTCTAGAAAGAATGTGAATAGTATAAGAGCTTTGAATATTGATTTCTTTAGGATAAAACGTCAAATGAAGAAGATGGGTGAAGACTTGCTTTTATAGGCAGCTGATCCAAGGAGAGCTTCACGTTGAGAAGAGTGTCCAAAAGGTCTGAGCCTTTTTGTCTTCACATCAAGTGACCTTTCCTAGAAGAAGAAAGCACAGAGAAATCCTTTTTGTCTGTGTTCTTGTGTCTAGCATAAATAAGGAAAGAGTCGTTTGAATTATTCCAACGGACATAATCTTTGAATTCTTCTTCTTCAAATTTCAGCAAGATTCATCAGAGTCTACTTTGATCAGAGCCTTATGATGTTGATCAGAGTTTTTCTGAATCAGAATCTTCTGCAGCAGGTGTGTTTTTAGCGTGTGTAAGTTCAGAGCATGTTTGAGTTAGATCCTCAGTACTAGCAGCTTTAGTACTTTCAGAATCTTCTGTAGTAACTATGCTTTGAAAACTCTTCATACAGAATTCTTCTTTGGTTCAGATGCTTCTGACTTGCTTCAGATTCTTCTGGAGCTTCTGCTTCAGATCCTTCTGGAGCTTCTGCTTCAGATCCTTCTGGAGAAAGCGCTCAGGATCTTCTGTTGGCAGCATTCAGAATCTTCTAATGGATGCATCTGGTGCTTCAGAGTCTAGCATATTTCTTATGTTCAATTCTGATTTGCTTCTGGAGTGATAATTATTTTTATATTTGCAGCAAACACTCTCAAGCAAATTTTAGAGTATATAATTCTTAATTACAAAATTTCATAATAGTTATCATCAAAACATAGAGATACTATTAAGAACCAAACTGTGTTCTAACAGAATGATGATCAAACCTCAAAGGGCAGGAGTGAAACACAATGTAAATGGTCCAAATCAAGGTTGAAAACAAAGTACAAACATCATCCAAGTCATGGCAAGTGGTGGAAACAAAGTCCCATCACCAATTCAACACTTAGAAACAAGTGGAAATGCCTAACTTTTAAGTAACTTGTGAACATGTTACACAAGTGTATGACCTAACAAATGGAAAACCAGCATCTTGATCAAGTTATAAACATGTAGCAACACTTACAAGATGCATATGGGGTCATTATAAATCATTCCCCAAGGAAACTAGGTCAAGCTATCTTGTATGAACACCTTCAAAAGTGACTTGACTTGCAAGGTTCAACAAAAATGGAAGGGGTGCTTAATAAATTCCAAATAAAGTACACAAAGTAGCTAAAACCAAAGGCAAACAGAAGCCAAAGTTTTAAAATGAAACTCACCTCAAGGCATCACCAAACAATTCCATTATTAAGGGTGCTCCACCTTATCGAGGGTTTATTGAGGGACATGAAAAGACAACTCAAAGTCAACTATAAAACAATCAAACATGGACCAAAACCACCCTCAAAGATGCCTCAATCCCTCACCTAAGTGAGGGAGAAACCATGGTCATAGGGGATAAAAATTAGGGTTCAAATGGTTAAAATCAAATAAGGTATGAACCAAAATACACATCACATTGTAAATTCAAAATAAAATAAGAAAATAAGTGGAAAATAAAAATATTGGAAAATTAATTAACACTTTGAAATAACAGAAAACATTTTTTGGGGATTTTTATGAATTAAAGAACTAATTTTAAATTAATTAAATGAAAACTAGAAATAAAAATGAAATAAAATAGTAAAATAGGCATGGGAGGTGTAGTAGTAACAAACCAAATAGTTATAACGCACGTTGGGCCAAGTGATGTGAGGGTGCAAATAGCAATGAAAAACAAGCCCAAACCAAACTCTGAGTACACTCAAGCGCCATGTTGGCCCTCATTAATTGAGCTGGCAGCTGCGTGGAATATCCAATGGTTCAAAACAAGACAACTCAACCAATTCAAATTCAAAACATGGCGCCAAGGCCAGCTCAGACTATCTCCCATCTTCAGACGCCGGAACCCTAGTTCCGGTCGTCTTCTCTGGTGACACACCACCGGAGCAAGATCAAAAGTGCCTAGAAATGGAAAACCAAGACACCCATCTACTCAGAATTCCATGGAGATCCCAAATATGACCTCACATTTTAAAAATAAACTCATTTTCATGGTGAATCAAAAGCCATAAGTTTAGACATCACAAACTAAAACTTAACCAAACTTTACCAAAATGATGTGAAAACATTGCCTACTTGAGTAGGACTTCAAATGTACTCAGCATGCCCCTAATATGTTCCTAAAATGGGAGAAAAGGATTCAGATGGTTACCTAGTGGAGTATGTCCACTACTTCTTCTAAGCCTGCTGAAACACCACCAAAAGATACAGAATGCTTCACTAGGACTTGAGGGAGTTGGAGCTGAGCTTTAATGGTCTTGAAACCTCTTCTAAATCTCCAAACAAGTTTGAGCAGGTGTGAATCAAAGTGCTCGCAAATGGCTTTTCTTGCAAACAATAGGTAGAGAAGGTTATGGTGAAGATAATTTGAGAAGAATCTTAATGAAAGGCTCAATGAGGTGTGTGTTTCAAAGGAAAAATTCAGAGAGAGCAAAAATGGCTAGGTCTAATTTTCACTCATATGAAGGCTCTCTTCTGCTAGGGTTTTTTTATCTTGATTATATATGAAGTTAAAATGAGATTAGAAACTTTAACTGTGGTGAAAATTCAATGTGTCAGATGTTGTGATCAAAGGATTTTTTGGGTTCAATGGTGAATGATGGACCACACACGAGTTGCCTTGCATTGTGGCTATGTGTTTTAGTGGAAGGAGAAATTAGAGGGAATGTGCAATGGTCAAGCTGGTGATTGTTTGTCCCTTTCCTCCTTTGGGCAAGAATTTTCAAAATCATATCACCATGGTACATGCCTTGTTGGCCTCATTTTGGCAATGTTTTGGAGTGCAAAACTTGTCATTTTATGCACATGATATGGATAGTGAAGCAATGCTGCAAAGCACAATTGAGAAACTAGTAAAAATCATTTATGGATCATGCCTTGTAATGTCTTCTAAACCACCATCTTTGAACCATTGCAGCTCTCTTGATTTGGCTTCTCTTGATTGAAACTTGAGCCCAAATGAAAGCTTGCATGGTAAAGAACAACTTTGATGTTGAAGCAATCTTGGTTTGCAACTTGAAAGATCATGAAAATTGAGCTTGAATGTCATGACATAAAATCTGTCTTGGAATGACTTAGAAAAAATTCTAAGTTATAAACTTTGATTCACTTGAAACCATAACTTTGAATCTCCGTAACTTGAGCTTCAAGCATCACATGAGAAACTTATAGTAATGAATGAGAAGCTTGGAATAAGACCTACAACTCTCATGTGGGACAATACTCCATTTGACAACAAGAACTTGATGAAAATTGCCTTGGAAACTTGGTCCAAAAATCTGTCCAAACTTGCTAAATTTGAGATCCTTGAAAACCCTAACTTTCAAATATCATAACTTGAGTTTCAAGCATAACATGATGATGAATTGATACTCAAAAGAAAGCTCAGAGTACGAGGAACAATTTTAATGTTGGACAAAAAATCATTTGAAACCTTGATCATGAAGAAAAATGGTTTGGAAAGTGGCTGGTTTACACATGAAACTTTCCATAAATGGAAAGTCTCTAAAACCCTAATTTCCCAAAAATGGCAAATTTCACACTTCTGGATTTTTTCATGATGCCTTTGACATTTCTTGGTCAAACTTCACCTATTGGTCATATTGAACTTGAGGAACATGATTTTGACCTTAAAAAGTCAGGAGTTGACTTTTTCTCTGCATAATTGACTTTTTCCCCAAATCTCCTGATTTGCAATTGACTGGCCAATTGGAGCTCTTCTGGTTGAAATTAATGATCAATCCTCTACTTCTAAGCACCTTGGGAAATATGAAGGATCATGGAAACAAGTCTTGCTCCAAGAAACAAGTCTAGACTGATTATATGTGAAACCCTAATTTCATGTCCTTTGTCTAGGCCCTTTGCAGATGAATTGAATGACCATTCCAACTCCACAATAGCCTATAAGGTACTCAACAAATCTATATCCTCTGATCACACCAATGATAGGACCTCATGAACTCTTGACAAATCCTCTGGTGGTTCTCAGACAAGGAGCTCTGGCACACCTCTCCTCTCAAGGAGCTTTGACAACTTCATGATGATACCACACACTTAATGACTTGAACCAATGCCTTTGCTTGAACTTGAAGCCAATAAGATTCTCCTCTTGGATGAAACAAAAACAAACTTGATCCTCTGTTAAAGACAATTCTATGCAAATGCAAGATGCTAAAATGTAAATGAAACATAAGCCAAACAAGGAAAGAGATTGGTCAAGTTTTGGGGTACAACAGCTTGGGTAAAGATAGTAAAGCAGCAATTGAAGGATATGTCGACTCTGATTATGCAGGTTGTATTAGTTCCAAAAACTCTATTTCTGGATATGTGTTTGCTATGTTTGGGACATTAATCAGTTGGAAAGCAACACTTCAGAAGGTCGTTTCCTTATCAACCACTGAAATAGAATATATCGCCCTAACTGAAGCTATGAAGGAAGCATTGTGACTTGAAGGTTTTGCAAAGGAGTTGAAACTTCAAGGTCGAGTTTTCACTGTTAAATGTGATAGTCAAAGTGCAATACACCTGTCAAACAATTCAGCCTATCATGAGTGAAACAAGCCCATTGATGTAAGGCTACATTTTGTCAAAGGGATAATCGAGCGTGGAGAAATCCAAGTGCTGAAGGTTTCGACAGGTCATAATGCTACTGATATGATCACCAAGACATTGCCGAGTTGCAAGTTTTTCCACTGTATGTAGTTGATAAAGCTGCATGAAGAAATCTAGTTTCTTGATGTTATAGAGTTAGATCCAAGGTGGAGATTTGTGAGATATTGGATCAAACTCTAGTATGTTGTCGGAGTAATGCGTATTGTAGTCGAAGTTTATTCTAACATGCATTAGTCAATATTGTTAGGTTTGTTAGCATATTGAATTGGGTCTTGCTTGTAAGCCCAGTTGTTTAAGTTAGCTTGTAATGGATAATTGTTAAAAAGCCTATTAGATTAGTGTGCTATTTTTTTTATAAATAACATGCTAGTCTCTCATCTTGTATAAGGAAAAATAGGAAGATAAAATCTAAATTTGAAGAGAGAGAGAGAGAGAGAGAGAGAGAGAGAGAGAGAGAGAGAGAGAGAGAGAGAGAGAGAGAGAGAGAGAGGTTATTTGTTATTCTTGTATATTTGTAATCTTGTTTAATAGATAAAAGAAAGAATAGCAGTTTATAACCAATCCTTATTGTTTCTTCTTGTTCTTCTTGCTTGTTTTCTTTGTTAACCGTAGCCCTTATGTGTTTCTTGAATATAAAGAAACCATTTATATTTTGTTTCAATGCATTCTATTCACAACATAAATTGTGTTTTTCTGTGTTTTTCTTCTAGACTAGCACTTGCTAATCCTTCGTGATTTCGAATATGTCAAGTTAGCATTTACTACCGAATTCGAATGGTTTCCATACCATAGAGAGTTTCGACTATGTTAAATTAGCATTTACTTCCGAATTCGAATGGTTTCCATACCATAGAGTATAATTCTTAATTAATTATCACCCCTGCAGTAGTAACCATAACAATTTAAACTATGTTGCTTTACACTAGAGTCATTGTGGTTGATGTTCTGTCTTGCATAATTTTAACAAGCCACAAACGATTTGAATAGAACGTTGTAGTAAGCAACTCAATCAGATAATTTGTTTGTGTCTTATTTTAAAAATTGATTTTTAAATAGTAATTGAATAGAAATTGGAAGATGTATATCACAATATAAAATGATTTGTTTGTTCTTTTAACAAATGACATACAAATGAAATATTTACATTAGTTTTATGCAATCAAACTTCAAGATACCATTTAGTTAACCTTAATATATTTGACTGAATGAAAATTTTGTGAGTCTTGATGTTCTTTGAAATATTTCAGAAATAAAAAGTTGATAAGGCTTAGTCAAAAGTGTCCTAGTTTTTAGTATTATTTGTTATTTGATTTAATTTAATTTTTGTAGTCAAGTTTGTTTCCTAAATTCTAGCAGAATATGGCTGTAGTCTGTTACATCACAATAGATTTTCTCTATTTATTAGCTGCATTTTCACAAGGAATAAATCAGTCATTTCTAAATTGTTATTTGATTTTCTCTTGAGTTCTTTTGCATCTAACAATTTGGTATCTAGAGTCAGTTACCTGAGAAATTGGTTCAGAAGCAAACTTTGCAACAACCTCTATTCTGAAGTTCGACGGCGGATACGAATATTGGAGCATGGTCATGGAGAATCTCCTTTGATCTAAGGAGTATTGGGTTGCTGTAGAATCAAGCTACACAGAGCCCACAAGTAGGGATGGGATGAAGGCAACACAAATAAAGAACCTGGAGGAGATGAAGTTGAAGGATTTGAAGGCTAAGAATTACTTGTTTCAGTCGCTTGACAAGTCAATTCTAAAGACAATCACACAGAAGGAGACATCTAAACAGCTTTGGGATTCCATGAAGTTGAAGTGTCAAGGTAATGCTCAAGTGAAGAGAGCTCAGCTCAATCGTCTACGCCGAGACTTTGAGGTCTTAGCAATGAAGCAGGGTGAATCGATCACAGATTATTTTGGTCGAGTAAGGACGGGTGCAAACGACATGAGGAATTATGGGGAAGATGTGGGTGACGTCAAGATCGTTGAGAAGATTTTAAGACCCATCACTGATAAGTGGAACTACATTGTTTGTTCCATTGAGGAAGCCAAGGACATAGATCAACTATATGTGGATGCCTTGTAAAGCTCTCTGCCTGTTCATGAGCAAAAGTTCAAAGTACGTGGAGAAGATGAACATGCTTTGAAGGTGACTCATAAAGAGATCTATGGTGGAAGAGGAAGAGTTGCTTCCTAAGGAGACTGGGGATACGGCAGAGGCAGGGGTAGCCAATCAAGGAATAAGGAAACAGTTGAGTGTTACAAGTGTCATAAGCTTGGACACTTCCAGTATGAATGCCAAGCAAATTATGTTGGTTTGGAGGAATCATAAGAGTTGGTGCTAATGGAGTATGTTGACACGCTTGGAGGCGATCGAGATGTTGTGTGGTATATTGACTCTGGCTGCAGTAATTACATGTGTGGTGATTCATCACTCTTCTGTGATTTAGAAGAAGGGTTCAACAAGGTGGTTAGATTGGGGAATTATGCAAGAATGAACGTTGTTGGAAAAGGCAATGTTCGATTGACTGTCAAAGGAGTAAATCACCTTGTATGAGATGTTTATTATGTGCCCAGTTTGCAGAATAATCTTCTCAGTGTTGGACAACTGAAAGAAAAGGGTTTGACTGTCCTAATGCAGTCAAATGAGTGCAGGATTTATCACCACACAAAAGGTTTGGTATTCCAAACCAATATGACATTAAATCTAATGTTCATGCTGCTACCAAACACTCCATCAATCAAAAGAGACAGCAAGGCAGAGTGCTTCCAAGCAACCATTGAAGACGTGGTGCACCTCTGGCACCGATGATTCGGTCATCTCAACTACAAAGGGTTGAAGACTTTGCAAATAAAAGGCATGGTGAGAGGCTTGCCAAGTTTCTCTAAGGGTGAAATTGTATGCACTAATTGCTTGAAAGGGAAGCAGCGTCGAGATGTAATCTCAAGGAAAATTACATGGAGAGCATCGACAAAATTGGAGCTAGTTTATGTTGATATCTGTGGTCCGATTTCTCCGATTTTGGAGGTAAACAAGAGGTATTTCATTTCTTTCATTGATGACTATAGTAGGAAGGCGTGGGTGTATTTACTTGCTTATAAGTCAGATGCATTCACTACCTTTAAGCTATTTAAAGTTCTTATAGAAAAAGAAACGGGTTTGTCCATTAAGTGTTTAAGAACGGATCGTGGAGGTGAATTCACATCAGATGAATTCAAGGAATATTGTGAAATGAATGGAATCAAGAAGCAATTAGTTGCTGCATATACACCATAGCAGAACGGAGTCTCCGAGCAGAAGAACATAATCGTGATGAACATGGCAAGGAGCTTATTGGTTGAGAAAAATTTCCAAGAAAATTCTGGGCAGAGGCAGTAAACTGGGCATTTTATATTCTTAATAAATGTCCGACATCATCAGTGAAGAAAATGACACCTGAGGAGGCTTGGTGTGGGGTGAAGCCTTCAGTCGGACACTTGAGAGTCTTTGGTTGTACAGCATATGCTCATGTAACGGATGCTCGACGAACAAAGCTTGAAGATAAGAGCCGTTGTTGTGTCTTTTTTGGTGTAAGTGACGAATCAAAGGCATACCGACTATATGATCCTACCTCCAAGATTATTTTTATCAGTCGGGGTGTCGTCTTTGAAGAAGACGGGCAAAGGAATTGGGAGAAGAGCTCCGAAGAAGATAACACGTTTGATTTGGAATGGGAATATGAGAAAAGTGGAGAAATGGAGGAATCAAGTGATAATAATGAAGAAGAAAATGTAGATGATGGTAATGAAGAAGAAGATGCAACTTCTCCAATAACAAAACTCCGAAATAGAAGAGCACCAGGGTGGATGGATGACTATGTCTCCGGTGAAGGCCTTTTTGATGAAGACGAAGAGGTACAAACTCATTTAGTCATGTTTGCTCATGCAGTTCACTCTGATCCTACTTCATTTGATGAAGCAGTAAAGGAAGAGAAATGGGGGACAACCATGGATGCAGAAATGAGATCAATTGAGAAGAACGAAACGTGGGATCTCACGGAGCTGCCGAAAGAAGCAAAAATAATAGGAATCAAATGGGTGTACAAAACCAAGTTAAATGAGCTTGGAGAATTAGAGAAATACAAGGTTCGCTTGGTCGCAAAAGGGTATGCTCAGAAATATGGAGTTGATTATGAAGAAGTATACGCTCCTGTAGCTCGTATGAACACAGTTCGAATGATTTTGGCACTTGCTGCACAAAGAAGCTAGTGTGTGTTTCAGCTGGACGTGAAGTCAACCTTTCTTCTCGGGAAGTTAGCTGAAAATATGTACATGGAGCAGCCAATGGGTTATGAAATAAAGAATGAGGAGCATAAGGTATATAAGCTTAACAAAGCTTTGTACGGACTCAAGCAAGCACCACGAGCTTGGTTCAGCCGAATTGAATCATACTTCAGAAAGGAAGGCTTTGAGAAGGAGGATAGTGAGAAAACTTTGTTTACCAAAGTCAAACAAGATAAAATTTTGATCATTAGCCTGTATGTTGATGATTTAATTTATACCGGAGATGATGAAAAAATGATGTCTGAATTTAAAGAGTCCATGATGAAGGAATTTGATATGTCAGACTTGGACAAGATGGGTATTTTCTTGGTATTGAGGTAATTCAATTTGATGTTGGTATATTCATCAATCAAACAAAGTATGTGACAGAAGTGTTAAGAAGGTTTGGAATGAAGCATAGCAATTTTGTTGAAAATCCAATGGTTCTAGGATTTAAAATCTCCAAAGATGATAATGGTGTTGAGATGGATGGTTCATTTTTCAAGTAGCTGATTGGAAGCCTGATGTACTTGACCAGTACAAGGACAGACATAATGTATGCAGTTAAGTTATTGAGCAGGTATATGTCAAGACCTACAGAAGTTCATTATTCAGCGGCGAAAAGAATTCTACGTTACCTACAAGGTACAACAATGTGCGACATTCTTTACAAAAGGGAAGGAAATATGGAATTGATTGGCTTTACTGACAGTGATTATGCTGGATCAGTAGAGGATAGAAAAAGTACTTAAGGTTATGTTTTTATGCTAAGTGGAGCTGCAGTAGCTTGGTCTTCTCGAAAGCAACCGATAGTAACGTTGAGCACCACAGAAGCCGAATTTGTAGCAACTACGGGAAGTAGTTGTCAAGCAATATGGATGCAAAGGGTGCTGAAAAAGATAGGATACAAGGGCAGTGGAAGTACTGTCATCATTTGTGACAATAGCTCAACAACCCATCATTTGTGACAATAGCTCAACAACCCAGTGATGCATGGCAGGAGCAAGCACATTGATGTGCACTACCATTTCTTAATGGAGCTTGTGAATGATGGAGTTGTGTGGCTTCAGTTTTGTGGTTCAAGACATCAGTTAGCGGACATCCTCACCAAACCTCTAAAATTGGAGTCATTTCAGGAGCTGAGAAGGAAGCTTGGAGTTTGTGATGTTTCAGGAGTTAACTAGCTGCAAATGCAGTCTAGTTCAAGTCTAGTTCAAGGGAGGGAATGACAAGGCTTAGTCAAAAGTGTGCTAGTTTTTAGCATTATTTGTTGTTTGATTTAATTTAATTTTTGTAGTCAAATTTGTTTCCTACATTCTAGGATAACAGGACTGAAATATGTTATAGATTTTCTCTATTTATTAATAATATTTTCACAAGGAATAAATCAGTCATTTCCAAACTATTATTTACTTTTCTCTTAAGTTCTTTTGCATCTAACAAAAGTTATAAACTTCACTTCACACATTTGATGGAAACAAAATAGCTGTTAATAAAATTTACTATCACTCAATAACAGCTTCAAATAGATACATTTGATGGAAAGGAAAGAGTGTTGATGGAAAGGAAAGAGTGTTAATTAATTAAAGTTACCATCACTCAAATTGACAGCTTAAAACATATACATTAACAGTCCTGTTGGAAAACATGAACTTTGAAAACTAAAGCTTCCTTGTTTATCAGTTCGAACACGCAAACATCTCCTGGTTGCACTCCACTTTCCCTTGCAAAAGACGACCAACCAGCCGAAAGACAACGGTGGGTTTTACTATTGTAAGAAGGAAGCAATTTCAGATTCCATGATCTTTTACCAATTTGCAGCTTCACATTCGTCGTCTTATTCTCAATAATCCCTTTTAAATTTGGTACTCTCTGCATTGTACAGTATATATAATTTTATCATCAATCATTATCACTATAATTTATAACCACAACATCACAAAATAAATAACAGCATTGCATGAATACTATACCGGACGATTTGCTGCCAGGTTAGCAGAGTTGATCAAAACTATGAAAAAGGGATTCCTTGAGATAAATTCTTCAGCTACTTGCCGAGCTCTAGATTCGTATGGCCTATTCAATGATGTAGTTCTTTGACTAATATGCTCAATCTCACCTGCACATATATGTGGAATATAAAACAAAAACTGCACTCTAATATACAACAGAAGAATAAAATACAAAATGAAATCCACATACATCTACTTTTTTTATGTGGTCTAGGAGAAGCTAATGTTGATCTCTGTCTAGGCTTCTTCTGATTATGCCATTCATTCAAAATCTCAACTGATTCATCATCACTATGGTCAAGGTTTTCATGTTCATCGTCAAGAATGCCACATGAAGAATCATAGTCAATTTCTAATGCATGCTGGCCAAGTATGATTAGATCTAACTCTGAAGTTCGTTCTTTATATTTAAAGACTACCAAACAACCATGTTGTAGAGAGTAATTTTGAGTAAAAAATTTCCAACCCTTTTGAAACCAAATGTCACCATTGATGTTTTTCCAAAACACTTTCCATTTAGTGCCATCAGGAGGGTTGATCATCACTGGATTTGGTAGAGCAGCACCGTGTTTTCTTGTAAACTTGTTTGGTATTTTCTGTAAAATATATATATATATATCACTATTAGAACCAATATACATAACTTATGTGTAGAAATATACTAAAGTAGTAGACAGTTGTAGAGAGTAGTAGTAAATTAAGAAGAAAGGTTACAATAGTTTGAAGATTGGTTTGAAGAATAATCTTGAAGAAACAGATGGGAAGGGTTGAATTTCCTCTAGCCATTGGTGATGAAGTGGTGGAGAGTTTAGGAAAAATATATAGTACTAGTAGAGCGTAGTAGTAAATGAAGAGAAAAGGTTACAATAGTTTGAAGATTGGTTTGAAGAATAATCTTGAAGAAAGAGATGGGAAGGGTTGAATTTCCTCTAGCCATAGCCATGCATGGATGATGAAGTTTGATGAGTTAATAGAGAGTTTAGAAGATAATGTGTGAGTCACACTTTCTATACTAATAATAACGCATGCCCTTCAATTTCTTGAATGACCAGTGATATATTTTGGTCAGAGTTGCAAGCAAAGTTCTTCCTTTATTTATGGTTATGGTTAACCTACCTACCTAATTTCATTATTACATCTCTTGTGCGTCTTTTCATACTTCATCTTCACTTTTCTTTTTTTTAAACAAAACATACCTCGGAGAAATGACTTTTCTAATATTATTATTAATTCAAGTTAACTGAGGATGATTTTACAATAAGTTATAAAAATTCATTCAGGTTTTAATTCGGAAATTTGCAATTCTATGTCTGTGTTTTAGAGATTTTTATCATTTCATTTGCCTATTAAAATAATTAAACTCATCTTACCTAGATTTTGTTTGGTAAAAATTTATCTACAATGTTTACACCAAAAACATAGGTCAATGAAAGGTAAAAAAATTAATCAATGAAGTGATAAAATATATTTAATAAACGTTTAGATATTAAAAATAATTTTTAGTAGTAAATTAAAATTGGTTAATAAAAAATAAAAAATTAGTTAATTAAGTTATAAATGGATTAATAAACGTCTCAATATTAAAAATAATTTAGAACAGTCACCAAAATTGGTTAATACAATATAAAATGCCAGATTAATAAAATTATAAAATTGATTAATCACACAATTTATTATCAGTACTTTTTAGTAAAAAAAATTTTAAAAAATATTATTATAATATTTCACTATTTACTATATGGGTCATGCTAACCCGTGTCCTCAGGGCATTAGTTAAGAATTTCAAATAAGAAAAATATGTTATATTTAGTTCACTCAATACACATAATATTCTTTAAAAAGTCTGATTATTTCTCTTTTCAGGGCATTGAATACACATATATTTAGAAAAAAAAATGTATTTTCAATCTCTTAAATAATACCCAACTTACCATTTTAATCTCTTAACCAATATCCTGAGGGCACTCGTTACCCAACTTACCATTTTAATCTCTTAACCAATATCCTGAGGGCACTAGTTAACATTTCCCTTAGTATATTGATGAACAGTAAAATCCAGTGTAGATGTAAAAATTGAATGTAAGAGTATCATTTTTCAAAAATTATAATATATATATATATATATATATATATATATATATATATATATATATATATATATATATATATATATATATATATATATATATATATATATATATATATATATATATATATATATATATATATATATATATATATATATATATATATATATTATACTAGGTGATTTCTAAATTAGTCGACAAACATTGTATTTGGCTTAATAGTCCCTTAATTTAATTTTTCATTTTAGTCTTTTATTAAAAAGTATTATAAATTAGTTTCTTAATTTCACATTTGTTATCTTATTTGGTCCTTTCTATTAATTTATAACAACAACAAAAATTAAGTCATCGTGATGACGTGGTGTGATAACAAAGTCATTAATACAAATTTTTATCAGCATATGTAAATAAGAACTCATACACGGTTTAAATTGTGGAGATCTCTGAAAACAAAACGCACTTTAAACACTATAATATCAATTTTTAATTACATATGCTGATTTAGATTTGTATCAATAGTATTTGATCTGACCTGATCAGGAGGGGATCACGGTCTGGCCACACGCTGTTGGGCTGCTACCTGTTCACCGGTGATGAGGAGGAGAAGGGGGGTGTACCTGCAAGACACTCCGATGCCAAAGTAAGAAATTGGGCAGAGCGGAAGCAAAGTACAGAAAGGGCAAGATATGAATTACCTGACCCTCTTGTGGAAGAGGGTATTTATAGAGAGACCCCAGCGCTGGGCCAACGGTCATTTGAGGTGGGCTGGATGACCAGGCCCAACCCTAATGACTGTTAGGGCTTACGTGGCGTAATGAAGACCAGGACGTGGTCTTCGCCCTAGTCCAACTGCTCCTAGATCTTCGGAAAGTGGGTTTGACCTGCTCTTTCGGAGGTGGGCAGTTGGTTGATGACGTGTCCCCGCAGAGGGAAGCACGTGGGAACGTGCGCCGGGCACGTTGTTCTCCATGTGGAGGGGAGCTCGGGAGGTACCCCGGAGCGCGTTGTTCTCCTCGCGGAGGGGAGGAACCAAGGCCGTGCTTTGGTGCGTTGGGGTCGGTTCTGTTCGGCTGGTAAGAGGGGACGACGAGATGCTGTTGGATGCGCTGCTTGTGTCCGGCGGCATGCTCTGCTCGTCTTGCGGGACGCACGTGCCCGGCGTGCCCGATTCGCCTGTTGGGCCGTACGTGGTATTGGGTCTGCCGAGGTCGGGCCCATACCGGAACAGGAGCCCCCCAAGTCGAAGCTCTGGGGAGAGAGCGAGGACTTAAGGTCGCTGTATCGGGGAGAGAGGTAACGAAACGGGAGGTTCGTCGGGACCCGTGCACGGTGGGACGGGCACTCGTACGGGGGTCTCCGGTCGTCGACGGAGCGGGGTGAAAGCAGGTGAAGGGGCGCGACCGTCAGGCTGCCGCCACGTGTCGTGCGTTAAGCGGTCGTAGGGGCGGCTACCCTATGTCATTAATGAGCCTAGTGTCGCTTCGAATCCCGCACCGGGTTATAAATACGGGGGTCCCCGCTCATTTTATTACTTTTCACTCTGCTGTTGTACCTGCGAAGCTCTGTCATCTCTGCTCGTCCGCCGCTTGCCGCCGATCGCCGCTGCACCGTTTGATCCTTTTCTCCGTTCGCCGCCGTTACAAGTGAGTTCTCATTTCTCTTCCCTTTTATTTTCGTCGTTTAATTAGAACGTGTGGTCGGGGCATGATGAATGCCCTGAGGAGGGACGCAAGATCCGCCGTATCTGGCGAATTTTATGATGAGTGTCCCGGGGAGAATCGGCTGTTCTGATGAATGTCCCGAGGACGGGGGCTTTCTCCGATGAATACCCCGGGGACGAGTGCCTTTTCCGGTGAATGCCCCGGGGAGACGCGCTTTTTCTGGTGACCGTCCCGCGGAGGGATGGCGGGTCGGCTTTAGACGCCCCGAGGAGGGTAGACGGGGAGCGCGTGTTTGCTCGCCGTTCTCCGGCCTTTGTCGCCCTTTCACTTGACCTGCGGTGGAAGGGTGGATTTGATCCTGGCTATTGAATTCACCGTTGTCCTCTGCTTTTCAGGTGTAGATGTCGGCTCTAGTACCGGGATAATGGTCGAAGACAACGAACCCGAGGTTCCGGACTTTGATGACGAGCGCATTGCCCCGCCCGAAGAATGGGCGGCTGAGGAGCCGCTGTCTACCCCGTCTTGTTTTGTGGCCGATGCGTCCGACGTGTACGCCACCGTCGAGGATACGCCTATAGGGGAGCCACAACATTGGCAGGTGTACCGACCGAAAGAGCATCATCGCATCTGCTCGCGATATGGGCGGCGGATGTTCCCGATGCACGAGTTCTACTTTAAAGAGGCTCGGCTCTGGTTACCGTTCTCCGCCTTTCATCTGGGGCTCTTTGATTGGTTGCGCCTGGCCCCGTCCCAACTGCACCCCAACGCCTTGGCTTTCATCCGCGCTTTCGAGGTGGTGTGTTTCTACCTCGAGGTGGAGCCGACGGTACCGTTGTTCTTCCGTATCTTCCACTTACAGAGGCAGACGGTGAATGGCCGCCACGGATGGGTCTCATTTAAACAATCGACCAAGCTCTTCAAGGCGTATAGTGATTCTGTCAAGGATTTCAAAAGTCGGTTCTTCCTCGTTAAATCGATCACGCAGCGGGGCTCGGATATTCTCTTCGACGAGGGCGAGCGAATGGTAGATGACCAGCGGTTCCTCGCGTGGCTTCCTGAGATACATCTATTGTGGACCGCGGAGCATTTCAATCGAGGAACAGATCGGTATATCGTACGGGCGGGAACCCTCGAGGAGAAAGACATGGCCGCCTATTTGAAAATAGTCGCTTTTGTGCGGGCTCTTCCTCCGTCGAAGCTGGTGACGCCCGACGGTCGGTATATCCTCGACGCGCAGGGGAATGTGCGGACTAAGAAGCGACTGATTAATACCAAGACCCTGCTCGGTTGTGCGACCGGGGCGGACGCTCTGGATTACCTAGGTAGGAATGTTTATTTTCTCCCCGTGGTCGGGGTTCTGGCTGTCGCTAACTCTTTCTTTGTTTTTGCAGCGAACATGTCTTCTATCGAGGAGCGGGTAAAGCAGTTGCGCGCTACCAGGAACGCCGCGGTCCCGAGGACGCGGGTGAGTCAGCTGGTCGGACAGGAGGTCGTGACGCCGGGGGGGGGGGGGGGGGGGGGGGGGGCAGAGTTCGTCTTCTTCGCCTCAAGGGAGTCAGTCTCCTACGTCTCAAGGAGCATCGAAAAGGCAGAGGTCCGAGGAGCCCTGAGGTGTGGTAGATCTGACTGTCGGTTCGGCCGAGGAAGGTTATGTCGTCCCGCCCTGCCATCAGCATTCGGGCTGTTTTCATGGTGCTCGTTCTCCTACCGTCTCCGCTGGGGAGGTGAAGGTTGTCCGTCAGGCCGATCGAGAGTCTCGTCGACGTGTCCTGGCGGAGGATTTGGCTGCAATGATGCGGACGTTCACGACGGCTCTTGTGCTGAACGAGGAGGGCTGTTCTGCTGCCGAGTTGTCTAAACTGCAGGGGGACCTTACCTTTATGCAGTCGCGGTTGGCCAAGCTTACTGAGGAATTGGAGAAGAGTCAGAAGGATGTTGCTGAGCAGCGAAAACGGGCAGAGGGCGCTGAGGGGAAGGTGACCTCGCTGGAGGAGAAGTTGGGGGAGGCGACGACCGAGGTGCAGGCGCTGAAGGTTCGTACGGAAGTCTTGGACAGCGCAGTTCGTCCGGGCGAGGACGAGACGGATGGAGATCGACGGTTAATCACTCGTGCTGACCTGATTGCCCGTATCCGGGTGTTGGAAGGTGACTGTTTGGAGGCCGTCGAGGTCGGATTCAAGAACGCTGTCGAGCAGATTCAGGTCGCCAATCCCGGCGTTGCGCTGGTCGTGGATGGGATCGGGCCGTATCACGAGATTGTTGACGGGTGTCGCTACTCGAAAAATACGCGCAACGACGGGGGAGGCGAAAAAGGAAAAGGACAGAAGAGTCGCCACCGAACTTTATTTATCCCATGAGGGGAAAGGAAAATATCGAGAAAACCTCAAGAAAAGAATTAGACAAGATGGTCTCGCAACCAAGATTGGGTTCGGAAGCCGGTTATGCAAGGGGAAGGTATTAGCACCCCTCACATCCATCGTACTCGATGGAAACCATTTGTTTGTTGTGTGTGATTTATTTGCTTAAATATTATGTTATAAAAAAGAGTGTTTCAAACGGGTAAAGGGAAAGTTTAGAAACGGGGAACAAGGGGTGACGAAGGAAAGAAAGGACTCGATAGGACTTCGCGGTCCTAAGCCTACGTATTCTCAACAAATATGAGAAAGTCAGAGTCGACGTAGTTCGGGAAACTACAGATATGGGGGGAATATGCTCGACAAGGATTGTGGCCCTTGTGCCTACGTATCTTTACTTGAACAAAGTAAAGAATCAGAGCAGCCGTAGTTCGGCCTACGATTTGTTGATGTTTTTATGGATGATGCTATCGTACGCATTCTAGCAGTTAGGTGTATTGTTGCTCGCTCGTTGGAGACTTAGGCATTACCTGTTTGCGGTAGAACGGACGTATCATATCCTTTTTGAAAGATAGGTTTTCGCCATGCGAGGCAAGATGTCACATTTGATTTGTTGAATTGTTTTTTAGGGGCGAGATAGATCCTCGGATAGTAACCCCTACGGGTAGTACCCAATTCTTTATCTCAAAGTTTTTGTTATGAAAGGGTGCGGCGAACATAGCGTCTTCGTATTGAAAGACGAGTATCAAAACCTCCCACACTACAGTGAGCATCTTGACACTCGGAGAGGAAGAAGTCTACACTTAATCCTCTCTTTTTAGTTCAATACAAAGAGAACTTCATTCTCTTATTAAAGTGTTTTTGGTTTTGAATGGTAAGTGCTTTTGCGACAGAGAACCCTACGGTAAACGTCAGCACTCGGGATAGGAGAAGGCCTACGCCTAACCACTCCACGACCATTCAAATTTTTATTATGAAAAGAGTTTAAAAATGCGCTCGGTACGGGACCGAGGTTTTTAGGTGACAAAGGTGGCGGAAATAAGTTGTAGAGGGAGATAGGTGGCGGATAAAGTCACGTCTTCGTATTGAAAGACGAGTATCAAGACCACCCACACTACAGTGAGTATCCAAACACTCGGAGAGGAAGAAGTCTACACTCAATCCTCTCTCTTTAGTTCAATACAAAGAGAATCAGTTTATTTATTGTAAGTGTTTTGAAAATGCACTCGGTACGGGGCCGAGGTTTTTTAGGAGAAAAAGGGTACGGAAAGAAAACATCTTCGTATTGAAAGACGAGTGTCAAAACCACCCACACTACAGTGAGCATCTCAACACTCGGAGAGGAAGAAGTCTACACTCAATCCCCTCTCTTTAGTTCAATACAAAATGAACTTTATCGTTTTGTTAAATACGGTGAGTTAGCTTAACCATTATTTGAGAAAATTCGCTTGACGTTGGGTCAAGGATTTAATTGTTTAAAAAAAGGTTTGAGGTGAAGCGAGCAAGGTCGATGGCGGACGTACAAGGCGACCGACTTACAAGGGTTAAAAATGGCTCGAAGAAATCGAGAGTTTACTTTTGAAAATGGTTTTTGGAATCAAAAGTCACCAAGGACAATAACAATATTTCTACTAAAATCATACAACATATGGGATTAGTCGGCTAAAAAAAAAAAAAAACGAGACATGCGATGAAAACGGCGAACTCCTTGAGAAAATTTTTTTTGAGGTAAAAATAACAAAAATAAGTGGAAAACAGTGGGGTAACACGGGTGGCCGTGTTGTACGACACGGCCCGTGTCACAGTTCCAGGAAAAAATGGGTTTTGGGTCAAAAGTGGTGTGACACGGGTGGCCGTGTTGTGTGACACGGCCCGTGTCACAAGGTCTGGGGCAAAAAACAAAGTTAGAATCTCAAACAGAGGTACAACACGGGTGCCCGTGTTATGTGACACGGGCCGTGTTGTGAGCCCAGGGCATTTTCACTTTGAAAAGCCACTCAGAGACGTAACACGGCCGGCCGTGTCGTGTGACACGGCCCGTGTTGGGCTGCCAGGTGAAAAATTCCAAACTTTCTCTTGTTTTTTTGCTTCTTTTTGTGGTTTTTTCAAAAGGGTTTCTCGGTCCCTTTGGGACCTTACATGTTATACTCAACACAACAACACTTAAACCAAGAGAACAAAAGATAAATGCACAATGTAAAAGAAGAGAAAAGTTTGAAGAAATGGATACCCAAGAGTTGTTTCCCTCCTTGCAAAGCCTTAACTGATTTTGGCTAGGTGTTCACTTCTCTTCCCTCTATGCTTTGATGGCTCTCCTTCTCAATGGCTCCCTTGTACTTTTCTTTCACTCTCTAAATCTTTTGCTGGTTTTTTGCTCTCTCTATTTTTTTGGTTTTCTCTCTTACTCTTTGCTCTCAATCTCTCTCTCAAATGCTTGCTTGTGTGTTGTGATAGTAAGTGATAGTGAATGATGGTTTTGTGCAGCCTCCAAGCCTCCTTATCTCACTTTTCTGTCACCTTTTTCTGCTGTACCAATGCCACACTCCTTGCACAACTTTTCACTTCAAAATTTCCATTTTTGGCAATATCTTTTACTACCTTTTGGTGCAGCCCCACTTTCCTTCCATTTCTATTATGTTCTTGTTGCATTTTCTTCTGCAGCACTCTACCTCTCTATTCACCCTTGTACCCATTGGTTGGTTGATTTGTTTGGACATACCCATGTAGTCAATACACTATCTTTTGACAGCATTTTTGAAAACTGATTTTTAGCATGTAGATGTATCATTTGCATGTTATTTCTTTGTCCTTATGACATAAAAATAATTTTGTAACATGGCACATATGGTCATCTCTTGCATGGGGTTGTTTTGCATAATATTCACATTGCCCATGGCTAAGCAAACATAGTCTTGATCTTGACATTTTCCAATGTTGATTTAATTCTTAGACATTTCTTGGATATAATGTGGACTTGGTGTGGAATTTCCATAACATGAATTGGATTAGAGACTTGAATGAAGATTAGAAATACATTAATTTCTAAATATTACTTAGAGTTGAAAATCTTGCAACAAATGACATTCTTGTAATGTCACAAACTTCTCTTTATAATATTCTTTCCTTTAATCTTGAATTCATGATGGATTTTCCTTTATGTCATTGAATTTGAAAGAAATGGAGAAATGAGTCAAGCCTTGAAAGAGGGCAAATTTTGGGGTGCAACAACAGGAAGGTGGTCGATCCCTATCTTGTTATTCCTGAGGAGGATCCCGCGGCTGCTGAT
Source organism: Lathyrus sativus (assembly GCA_963859935.3). NCBI lineage: Eukaryota > Viridiplantae > Streptophyta > Magnoliopsida > Fabales > Fabaceae > Lathyrus > Lathyrus sativus. The sequence goes on from OZ012739.1 coordinate 337,301,897, forward strand.
CAGGCGGCCGAGGTAGCATGAGTTGTCGGGCCTGCGTGCTCGTTGTTTTTTTATGGCCTGCGTGCCGACGTTTGTGACTTATCTTTCTTTGGGCCTGCGTGCTCTGTTTTTGTAACATTAACTACTGGGCTGGTGCCCGCCTTTTGCTTAATATATTTTTTGTGGATTTTCTAAGTGTGCGCTCGGTATTTGCATGATGTTTATGCTCGTTTTTCATATTTATTTGTTTATTTGAATGCTTTTGAATGCTTTTTGCTTTTGATGTGCATGATATTTCTTGTGAATTTTCTAAGTGTACGCTCGGTATGTTCGGGTGTTAGCTCGACGACTTGTTACCGGTGGTGCAGGGAACCGGTCGGTTTGGCCGGCGACGTAGCCGGGCCGTTTCGGGGGTAGTTCTCCCCGGGGCGTGGACGTCCCATCGCGAGCTGGGTGTCCTGCCGTTTTTGGTATGGCGGCGGGGAATCTCGGTCGAGGTGTTCCCTGCCGAGCAAGGCCGTCTGCTCGCGCACACGAGAGGCAGGGCTTGCTTTTCTTTTGGTCGCTAGTGGACGTGGGTGTTGCACCCTAATTTTTGACCTTAAGAATCCTACCTCCATCACACGTTCGTTGTGTTTTACCTTTTATCGTTGTACGCATGTTTATTTTGGCTAACCAGCTCGTGCAAGTGTATTCACCAACCGGTGGCAGGGTCAAGAAAATTCTCACGCGGATCTTGAACTCGAAGTTTACAACAAGCTCACAAGTTGACTTGAGTTCAATGGCTTTTATCTGGTTCCGAAATTAAAGACAATCTAGATTTATGCGTGAAGAGTGGGATCTTATAGGGAGGTCATCATGTTCAAACTCATGATCAAAATTATACTACCAAATTGTCACATATATTGAAATAAAGACGCAAGCTACGCAGAAGGGAATCACCTAATAACCAAACTCATGATTCTCGATTCTTAAGACCCATCCTTATTTTCATCAAGGGCTTAAAGGGGAGTTCGTGCTCTAAAGTTCCAATTCAAAATCTTTCATAAGATGGTTTTTTTTTCGTATTTAAAACTTGCTCAAAGATCATAAGTTGGATTTATGATTTTGCTAAAGAGGTTCAATTAAGAGAGCAATACTTTTACACAAGCTTCGAGATTGCCAAGCTTTGTCTTTTAGGGCCAGAGCGTTTCTGTTTTACAAGAAGTATGTGTGCTGGAGTCAATATTGGTCAAGCAACCTGAGCAAGTTATCATAAGTTGTTTACAAGATACAAACCACCATCGTGACTACAATAAAGGAATTTCCCTGTAAAGGTTGACATAATTACATCTAAGGAAGTTCCACAAAATAAGTTCAACAAATGCCAAAGGACAAGTTAAAAGGAACCAATTACACATTACATCAGAACACAAAATTACTCCTGCAAGGGTCCAATTGGCGATGCCGCCGGCGTGATAACAAACTTGATGTATCATGATTACGGCTAGTTGATACAAGGTGTTGGACCATTGATAAGAGAAGGTGATGTCGTTTGGGTAAGAGCACTTGGCGGTCGAATGAATGTTGCTACGTCACGGATATAATAAACCACAACGTTTGTGCCAGCAATCTCGCCGGCGGTAACAGCTCCAAGCAAACTCCAGGATACCGCCACTTCAAGACAAGTTTCAAACCTGTTAGAATAAGTTCAACTTCTTTCTGATAGCATACATGTTCGACTGAAAATAGAAGTAGCCCGCAGTTCGCTTCAACTCAAACGGAAACGCCGCAACGTACGCCCTATTGTCGGCATCTACAACCTGCATGAGAAGGGAAGAAGGAGTAATCAGAGAACATGGGTATAAACCACAACAGAACAAAACATTGATGATAAAATATATATGTTGCTGCACCTTGAATCTACCTGTCCCGATTGTTCCATTGGAAGGCAACATATCATCTCTGATCTGCAAGTTGGCTGATGCTGTGGCACGAAGTTGACATGAGCTATCAACAAAACCAAACAACTTCGCGGCCTGTCAAAGCAACACCAATTAATAATCGAAGCAGCCACGGCAAGTATTCCCATAACTACAAGCTAATATTTACCGACAAGTGATATTGAAGCATCATCCGCATACCAGCAACAAGGGCCATCATTACGGCTCCAGCATCATGCAACCTGGACAGCAACATAACAAATTTACGAGCAGCTTGACCAATCACCAGAGGCGCGAAAGGAAACCGGCGGCGAACGTAGACCATTAAACCACCTGCATCAGGGAGAACAAAACAACTCAATCAAACTAACCAAACATATTATTAATTGCATGATTAGCGGTATTATGTTCAGCACCGTATGCACTCCTCTCACCAACGTCTCGCACAGAACAGGGAGGAGAATGTTAGAAGCAGTTCATATGCAGTTTTAATTCACCGATACCAAGAACAAGATCCAGGAAAATGCTGTTACAGCACTTCTCAACTTATCAATCAATGATAAAACTGCAATTGCAAATACCGTTGCAATTGAACCTCTGATTCATGTTCTTGAGAACGGGAGCCCAGAAGCCAAAGGAAACTGCTTACTCGCTGATTTAGCGCAGATGAAGTATACTTCCTGAAAGAATAAGAATTTGAGGGAGGTTATCATTGATAAGAAAGCTTGTGCGCGGAGCCAGATTTGAAGATCACCTGAGTTTTCGAAGTCGTAAAAGATCACTTTACGGATATAAAGACCTGCAGATTTTGCAACAAAGCCCTCAAGGTTGTAGAACAGCTGGACAAGTCACATTTTTTGACTCCATTTGTTAGAAGACATTTTTCATCAGAATGCTGCTAAACCAATCCGCCTCCTCAGCGACCAACTTCTGTCCCCCCAGACTATGAACACTTTACCGACATTGTAATACGTCACCCTGTGATAAAACGTTAAAGCTTAAGGCACCGGCCGCAGCTGCAATAGAAGACAATGCCTGCAAGATAATAACAAGATCACATAAACATTACAATGATGTTAATGCCAATACCAGTATTTGAAGAAATTGAGTTACCCCTGAAAATCTGATGCTTAGAACATCAAGAGGGATTGCAGCTCACCACAAAGCGTATTGTTTGAGTTCGTTGCAAAAAGTGTCAGATACAAGTTTATCGCTCTGGGCTATTGATCTTCCCTGGCCCAAAATCATCTGCTATCCACACCTGTCAACAATAATCCACAAATCAGAGGCCCATTAGGGAATATATCGGGTTAGAGGAAATATTCGACTCAGACAACTAGCATATTCTCAGAATAATGAACCTGGACAGGACAAGAGCATTAAACATAATTGATCCAAATTGAGATTTTCATTAACAGATATCAAACACCATCAGACAGAATAGGAAATATTTCAAATTTCGTATAAATCTAAACGGAAAGATCCAATCACGATTTTAAGTCAGCAATCAATAGCATTCAAATTTGCTTTCATTCGAGAGCCTATAAGAAGCGGAAATCGATAGCCAGAAGGAGGAGACAACAGTTCGCAAGCAAATCACAGAAAATCCAAAATCCCAAATTCAGCAGAAATTCCCCAAACCGAAACCCTAAATCGAAGAAGGAGACACTTATCTTTTGGAGCCACCGCCGCCGTGAAGCTTCCAATCCCAGCCACCGCAAAATCAAAACCTCCGCGAAGCCACTCCGTCGCCCCAACGCCGTCACTCAGCCTTCGGTAATCTCTCGTTCGAACGAAGTCCGTGAATCACTAATGTTTTAATGTTGTTTCAGGTGCAGGGGATCACGCAGGATGGAAAAGTATGAGGGAAGGGCGATGGAAGCGAGTCAGAGAGGGTGAGGTTGAGAACACGATGAGGACGATCAGAGAGAAAGCGAGAAAGCGAGGGGGGGAAATTGGGGAATCTAGGGTTTCCATGTTTTTTCATTTTCTGTTTTATTTTCTTTTTTTCACACACACACTAATCACCCACCATATTCACTAACCACACACCTAATCATCCGTAAATCAACCCTTTTTTATTATTTACTTAATTAACCCTCTAATTAATAATTAAAATCTATTTAATCCTAGGTTAGTAATATAATCTTTTTTCATCAAAATAATTTTTAATTAAATATGTCCTGATTTAGTCTTGAATCTAAAAAACAAATAAATCAATTAATTTATTAATTTTAAACTTAGTAAACCTTTTTTAAATCATTAATATAATAACTCAATTCCATCTTTATTATAATCAACCTTAAAAAAATTTTAAACCTTTTGTTAAACCTTTTATATTATCCTAATATTATTTCTTTAATAGGGAAATTTTCTTTGAATAAAACATGACCATTTAAAATAATTTCTATCAAAATTTACTATATCTAACTAGTATAACTTTTTCTTGAAAATCAATTCATACAGTCTAGCTCAACTTTTTCTTAAGATAAGATAATACAACATTTTTCCTAAAATCAACCAACATCGTAATACAATCAATTGTGCACTCACGACACATGCACCTACACCATAGCGCTTTCATGCGTATTTACATTTATCTTTATCTGCTTTATCTTAGTCACAAAGCACACACTCACCTAGCGCTTTCATGCGTGTGTATGGTTTATTTTCCGCACTTTATATTTCCGCAATTTATTTACATCATGCTCATACATCGCATCCGTCCAAAGGAAAAACCTACACATAATTCAACGTTGCGTGTAGTTGCACATCATTCGCATCATATTCCCCTCGATCCTTGATTCTTCAAGTTGATCGTTTAGGATAGATCCTACCCTATAGGAAGGACCCTGTCTTTATTTCTTTACAACATAGAAACAACACAATCAAACAATACAACTTTTTTCAAACACAATAGAGAATTGACGTTAATCATCTTAAGCGAGATATAACTTGTCATGCCCCACAACATAAATACAATCAATATCTCTTGATCGCTTAAGAGAAGACAGAGGCGTACTTGTCGACCCTTCCAAGCGCTCGAAGCCCTTCTCTTAAGACGACATACACAAATACAAATTTTTTTCTACACACTTGTGGTGGCTAAAACCGAGTAATCTCTCTTAAAATGAAGACTCGTCTCTTCTCCTAGACCCAATCAACCAACTACCCTAAACCCGTAGGAACTTTGACCACAGTCAAAGAGCTCCTCTAACCCTTTAGGGAGAACTACAAAATACTCTGATTCCATTCCCGTAAGGATATGTAGGCATAAGATGCGATATCTTATCGAGTATACTTAGATATAAACCCCTAGGGTCTCTAATCCCTTAAGAAGATAAACACTTAGCAGTAAACAATATAAAACAAGAGGTTCCTGTAGAGTACTACAGAAACTTAGGATGCTAGTACCTTCCCTAAGTTTAACCGACCCCCGAACCTAAAACTCTCTAAACCTTGCATTTGCATTGCATTGTGGGAATTTCGATCTTTATCCCTTCCTTTGGACAAATCAAAGTTCGGTTGCAAAAATGAATTAAAGATTCAAACTAATCAATAGTTTGGTATCCAAATTTCACCGCGACAGAAATGGCGACTTCACTGGGGAACATCCCTAGTGGGTTTCCCTATCTTATTTTGTTTTGTTTACTGCTTTATATATCTGCCTACTTGATTAACTGTTTACATGCTTTCTCTTGTATTTCTTTTGGGATTGTTGTCCTTGAGTGGCGAGATAAAGTTCTACACCCGAACTTTGAGAGAAATTAAGATAGGATGGTGATATATTCGAGGAGGCTTATTGGGAGTGGAATCCCTACTAAGTTGAATCGAGAATCACGCTCAGTTGAGGCCCTTTCGAAATAGTACTGTTGAACGATCCATCGTGAAGACACTCACTACTTTCGACTTCGGAGCCTATGATATTGAGGACCGTAGTTACCTTAACCCAACTTTGGCCTTTATTAGGACGTAGTGCGGGACTATGAGGGGGTACCCCCGAAATAGTGCTACACGATGCTACACTCAAAAGAAGTTCTCTTGAGAATATTATTAACCCCCGAGTACTTGGGAAGTTGATAATATCCGAAAGATGGGCTAATGACTTTGGGAACCTTATTAGAACCTTGTTCTACAGGTACAAACCACATTTAGTCCTTAAACCTTTGGGGAAAGGTACACCTTTGCTCCATGCTCGTTGCAAACCTAGGGCCCCCCCTTTGTTTGTTTATCTTTATTGTCCTTATGTGAATACTTGTGTTTGCTGCATTCATATAACATCATTCTGCATTGGACTTCATGGGATTTACTTTCGTTTATGAACATTGTAGGTCACTATGACTTCAGATAAAAGACATACTATGAAATATACTTTTAAGAGTCCCAAATTGGATGACCTAAAGAAGTTGTGGGGTTTCATCGAAGATCAAGAAGGGTTCAAGACCAAGTATGGGAAGCTGATATCTCTATTGGGTTGCTCAGTGAATGAAGGACTTCTTGCTACCTTGCTACAGTTCTACGATCCTCTCTACCATTGCTTCACCTTTCCGGACTTTCAGCTGTTACCTACATTGGAAGAGTATTCCTTTTTGGTGGGTCTACCTATTCTGGAAGAATCTCCTTTTCCCTTCTTGGAAAAGGACCCTGATGAGAAAGATATTGCTAAAGCTCTCCATTTGAAGGTATCCGACGTCAAAGCTAACCTAGTTACTAAAGATGGAATTATTGGTTTAAAGACAGGTTTCCTAATTGATAAGGCTTCATTCTATGCTGGTTATTCTAATAAGGCTCCGTTTGAGGCAATTTTTGCTTTGCTTGTTTATGGGCTGTTCTTATTCCCAAGTTTCGAAGGTTTCATCGATCTCAAAGCATTCAAGATTTTTATGAAGAATAACCCAGTACCAACTCTGTTGGGAAATGCATATCACTCGGTACATCTCCGAAACCTTCGTGGGGGAGGGATGATTACTTGTTGTGTACCTCTACTTTACAAGTGGTTTATTTCACACTTGCTGAAGTCTAGCTCTTTTACAAACATTGGCAAAGAGCATTGGTCTCCAAGAGTTATGGCTCTGACCCATTCTGACATTGATTGGTACAGCCGAGTGTATGATGGAGTATTAATCATTGATAGCTGCGGTGACTTTGCTAATGTACCATTGCTCAGCTTTGATGGAGGAATCAGTTATAATCCTATCTTAGCCCGTCGACAGTTGGGATACCCGTTGAAGGAACCTCCCAAGAGTGTTCAAGTAGAAGGTATGTTCTTCAAAGATGATATAGAGCTTCTAGGAAGAGTTCTGGACGCGTGGCGTAGGGTATACAAGAAAGGAAAGAGAAGTCTAGGGAAGCCTAACTGTGTGTCTTTAGAACCATACCTCCAGTGGGTCAGACAAAGGGCAACCAATCTAAAGATGCCTTATTCCCGTCAAGATCCCATAGCTCCAAAGAGAGAGCCCACTTATGTCTTTATGTCTAAAGCCGAGGAGTTAGAGGTGTCCTTAAGGAAGTCTCAACATGAGCTGGAATCTTGGAGGAACAAGTACCAGGTAGCAGTGGCAGAAAATGATGAGTATCAAAAGCAGAATGTTGAACTTCAAAAGCAGAAGGCTGAACTTCAAAAGCAGAAGGCTGAACTTCAAGAGCAGAAGGACGAACTTCAGAAGGAGAAGGATGAACTTCAGAAGCGGCTACAATTGAAGGATGAAGAGCTACTCCCCTGCAAGAAGAGGAAAGTCATGGAGGATTTATTTTTCTCCGACCCACAATGCACTATCTGGAAAATAATTGTGGACAACCTTATCCGTGAGAAGACGCAACTAGAAGAGCAGCTCAAGCAGCAGCATTCAAAGCTTCTTTAGTGTCTTTACTAGCTTTTATTTAGCTTTTATTTGGGACTCTTCGAAAGAATATTTATGTAGTCCGTTTCAAATTTAATAAAATGTTTTCTTTTACCGCAATGCCCATAAATAGAGGAATCCCATGAAGTCCTAATCATCTTGCATTGCATTCTTTTTCCATTGTTCACTTCAAGAAACTCAAATTCGTTCTGTAGGTGTTGTAATCATGGATTTCAGAAGAGAAACCTTGAAGTACACTTTTCAGAGTCCCAACTTCGAAAGCTTGAGCGAACTAGCCGAACTCATCGAGGATCGCTTTGCCTTCGCAGCAGAGTATGGAGGAGTTTTCCGTTTCCTTGAGCTAAGGATGAAAGAAGGATTGTTGGAAGCATTGGTTCAATTCTACGACCCAATGTATCACTGCTTCACTTTTCCAGACTACCAATTGATGCCGACCTTAGAAGAGTACTCAGAACTCTTGAAGATGCCTGTGACTGTTCGACCTCTATTCACCGGAAGGGAAGACACGCCTAGTCACCAAGAAATTGCAAACGCTACCCATCTCAGCCTAGAAGATGTCCAAGCACACCTAACCACCAAGGAAGGAGTCCTTGGATTCCCCGCCGACTTTTTGATCGAAAAAGTCCGTTACCATGCTGAAAGAAAGGAGGCTCTCATATTGGAAGCCAATTTCGCTTTGTTGGTCTATGGGATTTTCTGGTTCCCTAAAATTGACAATTTTGTTGATATGGATGCAATCAAGCTGTTCATACTCAAGAATCCAGTACCCACCTTGCTTGCTGATACGTACTTTTCGATTCACTCGAAGAACGCCGAAGGAGGAGGACACGTTGTATGTTGTACCGCCTTGCTGTACTCATGGTTCATTGCTCGTTTGACTCGGTATCCATCCCTTTGGGACAAAGTAGCAACACCTCGATGGTCCGAGATACTTATGGCCCTTACCCACTCGGACATTGTCTGGTATGATCCCGCCTATGGAGGCGTGCCTATGATCCCTAGCATTGGAGGATTCCCTAACGTACCGCTTATTGGAAGAGAGGGATGTATAAGTTATAATCCTGCCTTAGCCCGTAGACAGTTTGGACACCCCATGATCCAAGTGCCTGACCCAGCTTCATTAGAAGAGATCTATTTCAAGGGAGAAGAGGACCTAGATCTCAAGACTGTTATCATTTATGCATGGAAATACATTGACAGGGAAGGAACAGCTGCTTCAGGATACCCCGACTGTGCTGTTTCCGAGGATTATCTGCATTGGGTACGAGAAAGGGCTCTCGATCTCAAGATGCCTTTTCCTTTCCACGAACCTATGGTATTGTCTCCTCATGACCCCGACTGGTTCGAAGAGGAAGAAATTGAACAAGTAAGGATTGCTTTGGATGAAGCCCGGAAGTTGAGGACTGCCTGGAAGAATAAGTTCTTCACCCTCGAAGTAGAGAAGGAGAGACTTCAGAAAACTCCAGAGTTAGAAGTTGCCAGAAAGAGAAAGGCACAAGGGGATTTATTTCCTCCTGCCTCTTCAAGTGCTGTTACCAATGATGATCTCCCCTCCACTACCATGGCTTGGAAGGAGTGTGTGGAACGACTTATCATCGAGAAAGCGGCGCTGCAAGATCGCATTGACCAGTTGACAGAGGAGCTCCGTACAAAGAAGACCGTGGAGTAGAGTTCTAAGCGTTCTTTTGCTTTCGATGTGATAAACTCTGAAAGAGTACTTTGTTTTCATCGTTTCTCAAAATAAAAAGTTTTTCAATTGTCCTACATTATAACACTGAAAAACACTTTGAGTTTCTTGAAGTCTCCTCCTGCATCTGCATTATGCATTAACATTCTGCATGGCATTTCACATTTATGCACGTGTCTTTCCTTTGTTGTGGCTCATTTCGGTTTCTATCTTTGCTGTCAGTCGCCGTCTCGACCATCTGACCAAGCCGGAAGTATCACTAAAGGATAGTGAGGAGAACAAAGACATGGATCGCATGACTAGCTTCAGAGTAAGGTCTAACCCGACGCTTCGCCGTCCCTCCGACAACTTTGTTCCTATGCAACTTCAGCCTGTGCAAGAAAAGGAAATGGACGATCCAGAGCTTACAGCATTCAAGAACGAATTTCGTGACTTCGAGGAGCGATGGAAAATAATGAAGAGGAACCGTGCGCCTGATTTCCATGCTCATGACCCGCACTTAGTTCCAAACTCAGTTATCCCCCCAGGATTCCAGATGCCCGCCTTTGAAGCGTACAAAGGTACAACTTGTCCAAGGTATCATTTGACGATGTTCTGTCAGAAGATGACCGCCTACCTTGGGAATGACCAACTATTGATCCACTGTTTCCAAGAAAGTTTGGGTAGAGCACCATCAGCATGGTATATGAAGCTACAAGCGAATCACATTCAGTCTTGGGAAGACTTAACTTTTACTTTCGTGAAGCAATACCATCATAACTTGGGTATAGCCCCGAACAATAGAGATGACTGTGGACCTTCCAGAGAATTCATGGCTCCGGTACCCCATCCTCAGCACCAATATGCGATGCCCGCTCAGCATGAACAACAACCACATCCTAGGCAGAGGTTGGCCTCTCCAGATCAACCACAACACCGACAAATTCGGAAAAGGTATCAAAGGATGACCCCAGATGCACCAAGGGAAGCAATTCACCAGTTTGATCCTATCCCGGTGAAGTACGCTGATTTGTTTCCAGCACTAATTCAAAGAGGGCATATCCAGACTAAAGCCCCACCCAAGGTACCTAAGAGGTTTCCATACTGGTACAATGCCAACAAATTTTGCCTGTATCATCAAGGTGCTCCGGGGCACGACATTGAGAGTTGTTACGGCATGAAAGCAGACGTCCAAAATTTGGTCAAAGATAGAGTCTTGATCTTTGAGGGTTCCGTCCCTTACGTACGAGATAACCCCCTATCGCAACAAGGTTCATCCTCCCCAGGCATGATTCAAGGTCGCCAACGCCGCGTCTGAAAGCTGCGCACCAGACATTTCTGCATGTCTCTCCAGTCTACATGAAAGCACAATAAAGATCCTGGAAAGGACTCTCAGAAGAACTTTACATGTTTCTTTCGTTTATTTGTGTGTTTATTTCTTTGATTGAAAGCATATTTTGCATGTAAGAACTTTCTGTTTCGAATAAGTAATGCAATAACTGTTTGTCTTGAAGAAATCCATTCGTTTTCACTCAAATAGTTTTCAAAATTATTTATAATGCCGACTTGTACCCGATCTCTCGCTCTGACAGAGAATTGGAAGGAGGATGATGAAGTAAAACACATGATCTCTCGTTGTATGCTTCGAATGAAAACTCTACTGATGATGTAAGGCATCATTTTTAAAACCTCTTGAAAGCCAAAATAGTTAACCCTTTCTTTTAAACCTTGATTGAGGATCCGTTCTCTCTCTCCCCAACCCTTTCAAACATCATTTTCTTAACCTGGGGCAGGGTGCTATAAAAAATAATAAACATCTTCAAAAAAATTGGGTGGGCACAAATATACTAACCCTTTCTTTCTCCATTCTACAAGTCATAAATTAAACCCATATACGACCCTCAAAGTCCTAATTGAGGTAAGGTTTAATTCGAAAGCATACTCGATGAGATATTGTTTCCTGACTCCTTGAGCTACGCTCAAATTTAAATCGGCTTTATAAATAACGATTCAATTTGTATCCTAACCAGTGGTTTCGATCACAGGTTATTGCGATACCTCTTTTCAAAACTTCAAGACAAACGCGTGTTGCATTAACCATTTCAAAATGGATATTTCAAATGTGCTAAATACGCTTGACATCTTAGAAAGACCATATACAGACATTGATGATGATATTTGAAGACTTTGCTGACTTGGGGCAAGCCATTCTTCCCAAAATCCCATCCGTGCAAGTCTTGGGTTCAACTAGAAGAAATTCAAGGACTTACTTACCGCCAATCAGGGGCAGTTACGTCGAGATTCGGCGAATCTCTAGAGAGTTTGAAAACAGTGGGGCATTTGGGCATCATGTTTTCTATAAAATCCTCTCAAGACGTTTTTCTTTTAAACTATGTGACTTGGGGCATTTGAAGATTGGAGCAAGATGTATATTTCATCCTCAGGAAGCTCGACCCCAACGTATTCAACAAACTACGAAGACCCAGGATATTTATTTTATCCCCTATGAAACTTCGGTTTGGGTACCTCCATATACAATTTCATACAACACGTCCAGCTTATCAAGATATTACATCCCCAATTGGATTGATCGCTTTTCTCAAGAGAAATTTTGAAGTGTTGAAGCAGTATTGGGACCCTACATTTGGTTCTTCATTTATCCCCAGTGATACTTCTATCTTTGAAGATTGGTCGGATGTTTGTGCCGAGACATTTATCCCGTCTTCAGTCATTTGCTTTCGTATGTCTTGTCAGCATAAGCATACACATATCATATAAGTAGATAGCATGACATTTGCATTTGTGCATCCTTTGTTTGTTTTACTCTATCTATTCGATCGCGTTTACCCTTGGGTATTTGGGCGTGCCTTACTCCTTCCAAATAGAGTTGTCAGCCCTAAGCACAAAAAACTCAATATTTCTATTTCCCCACGAAGCTCGATCCTCGTGGAAGACAGTTGTTTCAGTACATTCCCATTGGAGTTTATGCCTCTATGGTTGAGTCTTGTTTGACAGTTTCTCTTCGGTTGTTTCCCGAATTGAACTTCGGTCTTTGACAATCACACTATGAACATCTACAGCTTTTGAGCATGGATCACAAGTGCATTTATTTTGCGCTTTGATATTATGAGGATCACCATTTGAAGACACAATGGTTCTTCAACAACACTACAAGATCCACTCGGCATCTTACAGCTGAATGACAAAAGATCTCTTTATTTGAGCAACTCGTTTTGGGCAGATCTATTCTCAAAACGACAAACAACAACTTCCTCAAGACAATCTGTCTATCCCCAGTGGATTATTTCAAGATTATCAAGACAAAACAGAGGACATTACAGATACTTCCCCATTTGAGGATTTCTGCTACTACAATCTTACAAATCTTACAATTACAACAAAGATACTCCTCAAAAATGATCTTCCTCAGAGAGTTCATTACGAGTACTATCAATGACATATCTCCTTACAAGAGGACACTCCACGTATCAACCGGTTTACAACTCTTTTGAAGATCCCCGGTGCACATTCTACAAATTGCCAATTCAATACAAATTGCATCTACAATTACAAATACAAGATCACGTCTACAAAATTCTACAATGACATCGACAACATTTACATCAACAATTCTACAGTGTTACAACTTACAACATACAATCTACAATGACAATATGGCTCACAGCCGAACATCTACATCAACATTACAATCTACAAATTCACAACCCCTCTATGAAGATGCTCTCGCGAGTTTCCATCATTTTGGGTAGGAACCGAGACCAGCTCATGGTTCCCATACCATGGAGCAAGGGGAAGTTCGACATTAGGAACCGAGACCAGCTCATGGTTCCCATACCATGGAGCAAGGGGAAGTTCGACATCGGAGACCGAGACCGGCGCATGACTCCCATATCATGATGCTCGGGGAAGCTCAACAATTACAGTTATATCTACATTACAATTTACAACCCCTCTATGAAGATGCTCTCGCGAGTTTCCATCATTTTGGGTAGGAACCGAGACCAGCTCATGGTTCCCATACCATGGAGCAAGGGGAAGTTCGACATCGGAGACCGAGACCGGCGCATGACTCCCATATCATGATGCTCGGGGAAGCTCAACAATTACAGTTATATCTACATTACAATTTACAACCCCTCTATGAAGATGCTCTCGCGAGTTTCCATCATTTTGGGTAGGAACCGAGACCAGCTCATGGTTCCCATACCATGGAGCAAGGGGAAGTTCGACATCGGAGACCGAGACCGGCGCATGACTCCCATATCATGATGCTCGGGGAAGCTCAACAATTACAGTTACATCTACAATCTACAAATTTACAACCCCTCCTTGAGGACGCTCTAACGAGTTTCCATCATTTTGGGTAGAAACCGAGACCAGCTCATGGTTCCCATACCATGGAGCAAGGGGAAGTTTGACATCTGAAACCGAGACCAGCTCATGGTTCCCATACCATGGAGCAAGGGGAAGTTTGACATCAGAAACCGAGACCAGCTCATGGTTCCCATACCATGGAGCAAGGGGAAGTTTGACATCAGAAACCGAGACCAGCTCATGGTTCCCATACCATGGAGCAAGGGGAAGTCTGACATCAAAGACTGAGACCGGCGCATGACTCCCATATCATGATGCTCGGGGAAGCTCAACAACTACAACAACATCTACAACTACAATGACATCAAAGACCGAGACTAGCTCATGGTCCCCGTACCATGATGCCAGGAGAGGTTATACATTTTACCATTTCAGCTGAGTTACATAATAATAAAAAAAAAGAGATCCATTTTGAGTTACTATTGACCACCACCTCGGTAGCAAAAGTATCTTTCGATCACAAATCGTCAAAATCACTGCATCCCTGATGCATGAGTTACCGTTACACATTTGGAGATTTCCAATGAGTGATTGTTCATGTCCTCGTGGGGTCCTACCTTGTTGGATCCGTTGCTTTTCTGTCTAGCATGTCGTACCCAGTTATTCCCCTGTGGCGTTCTTTCTCCACAGGATTTTTGGTCTTGCATTTTCATATCATTTCATATCATATGCATCCGGTGGTTTTCTTATGGCCAAAAATTCGCGCAATGTTTGTATTTAAGTCCCTCCTATCTCGTCGAGACGAAGATTTCAATCTCCGTATCTCCGGATAGAAGTAACTTAAATAGGGGCATCTGTTGCACCCTAATTTTTGACCTTAAGAATCCTACCTCCATCACACGTTCGTTGTGTTTTACCTTTTATCGTTGTACGCATGTTTATTTTGGCTAACCAGCTCGTGCAAGTGTATTCACCAACCGGTGGCAGGGTCAAGAAAATTCTCACGCGGATCTTGAACTCAAAGTTTACAACAAGCTCACAAGTTGACTTGAGTTCAATGGCTTTTATCTGGTTCCGAAATTAAAGACAATCTAGATTTATGCGTGAAGAGTGGGATCTTATAGGGAGGTCATCATGTTCAAACTCATGATCAAAATTATACTACCAAATTGTCACATATATTGAAATAAAGACGCAAGCTACGCAGAAGGGAATCACCTAATAACCAAACTCATGATTCTCGATTCTTAAGACCCATCCTTATTTTCATCAAGGGCTTAAAGGGGAGTTCGTGCTCTAAAGTTCCAATTCAAAATCTTTCATAAGATGGTTTTTTTTTCGTATTTAAAACTTGCTCAAAGATCATAAGTTGGATTTATGATTTTGCTAAAGAGGTTCAATTAAGAGAGCAATACTTTTACACAAGCTTCGAGATTGCCAAGCTTTGTCTTTTAGGGCCAGAGCGTTTCTGTTTTACAAGAAGTATGTGTGCTGGAGTCAATATTGGTCAAGCAACCTGAGCAAGTTATCATAAGTTGTTTACAAGATACAAACCACCATCGTGACTACAATAAAGGAATTTCCCTGTAAAGGTTGACATAATTACATCTAAGGAAGTTCCACAAAATAAGTTCAACAAATGCCAAAGGACAAGTTAAAAGGAACCAATTACACATTACATCAGAACACAAAATTACTCCTGCAAGGGTCCAATTGGCGATGCCGCCGGCGTGATAACAAACTTGATGTATCATGATTACGGCTAGTTGATACAAGGTGTTGGACCATTGATAAGAGAAGGTGATGTCGTTTGGGTAAGAGCACTTGGCGGTCGAATGAATGTTGCTACGTCACGGATATAATAAACCACAACGTTTGTGCCAGCAATCTCGCCGGCGGTAACAGCTCCAAGCAAACTCCAGGATACCGCCACTTCAAGACAAGTTTCAAACCTGTTAGAATAAGTTCAACTTCTTTCTGATAGCATACATGTTCGACTGAAAATAGAAGTAGCCCGCAGTTCGCTTCAACTCAAACGGAAACGCCGCAACGTACGCCCTATTGTCGGCATCTACAACCTGCATGAGAAGGGAAGAAGGAGTAATCAGAGAACATGGGTATAAACCACAACAGAACAAAACATTGATGATAAAATATATATGTTGCTGCACCTTGAATCTACCTGTCCCGATTGTTCCATTGGAAGGCAACATATCATCTCTGATCTGCAAGTTGGCTGATGCTGTGGCACGAAGTTGACATGAGCTATCAACAAAACCAAACAACTTCGCGGCCTGTCAAAGCAACACCAATTAATAATCGAAGCAGCCACGGCAAGTATTCCCATAACTACAAGCTAATATTTACCGACAAGTGATATTGAAGCATCATCCGCATACCAGCAACAAGGGCCATCATTACGGCTCCAGCATCATGCAACCTGGACAGCAACATAACAAATTTACGAGCAGCTTGACCAATCACCAGAGGCGCGAAAGGAAACCGGCGGCGAACGTAGACCATTAAACCACCTGCATCAGGGAGAACAAAACAACTCAATCAAACTAACCAAACATATTATTAATTGCATGATTAGCGGTATTATGTTCAGCACCGTATGCACTCCTCTCACCAACGTCTCGCACAGAACAGGGAGGAGAATGTTAGAAGCAGTTCATATGCAGTTTTAATTCACCGATACCAAGAACAAGATCCAGGAAAATGCTGTTACAGCACTTCTCAACTTATCAATCAATGATAAAACTGCAATTGCAAATACCGTTGCAATTGAACCTCTGATTCATGTTCTTGAGAACGGGAGCCCAGAAGCCAAAGGAAACTGCTTACTCGCTGATTTAGCGCAGATGAAGTATACTTCCTGAAAGAATAAGAATTTGAGGGAGGTTATCATTGATAAGAAAGCTTGTGCGCGGAGCCAGATTTGAAGATCACCTGAGTTTTCGAAGTCGTAAAAGATCACTTTACGGATATAAAGACCTGCAGATTTTGCAACAAAGCCCTCAAGGTTGTAGAACAGCTGGACAAGTCACATTTTTTGACTCCATTTGTTAGAAGACATTTTTCATCAGAATGCTGCTAAACCAATCCGCCTCCTCAGCGACCAACTTCTGTCCCCCCAGACTATGAACACTTTACCGACATTGTAATACGTCACCCTGTGATAAAACGTTAAAGCTTAAGGCACCGGCCGCAGCTGCAATAGAAGACAATGCCTGCAAGATAATAACAAGATCACATAAACATTACAATGATGTTAATGCCAATACCAGTATTTGAAGAAATTGAGTTACCCCTGAAAATCTGATGCTTAGAACATCATGAGGGATTGCAGCTCACCACAAAGCGTATTGTTTGAGTTCGTTGCAAAAAGTGTCAGATACAAGTTTATCGCTCTGGGCTATTGATCTTCCCTGGCCCAAAATCATCTGCTATCCACACCTGTCAACAATAATCCACAAATCAGAGGCCCATTAGGGAATATATCGGGTTAGAGGAAATATTCGACTCAGACAACTAGCATATTCTCAGAATAATGAACCTGGACAGGACAAGAGCATTAAACATAATTGATCCAAATTGAGATTTTCATTAACAGATATCAAACACCATCAGACAGAATAGGAAATATTTCAAATTTCGTATAAATCTAAACGGAAAGATCCAATCACGATTTTAAGTCAGCAATCAATAGCATTCAAATTTGCTTTCATTCGAGAGCCTATAAGAAGCGGAAATCGATAGCCAGAAGGAGGAGACAACAGTTCGCAAGCAAATCACAGAAAATCCAAAATCCCAAATTCAGCAGAAATTCCCCAAACCGAAACCCTAAATCGAAGAAGGAGACACTTATCTTTTGGAGCCACCGCCGCCGTGAAGCTTCCAATCCCAGCCACCGCAAAATCAAAACCTCCGCGAAGCCACTCCGTCGCCCCAACGCCGTCACTCAGCCTTCGGTAATCTCTCGTTCGAACGAAGTCCGTGAATCACTAATGTTTTAATGTTGTTTCAGGTGCAGGGGATCACGCAGGATGGAAAAGTATGAGGGAAGGGCGATGGAAGCGAGTCAGAGAGGGTGAGGT
Organism: Lathyrus sativus; assembly: GCA_963859935.3. Lineage (NCBI taxonomy): Eukaryota > Viridiplantae > Streptophyta > Magnoliopsida > Fabales > Fabaceae > Lathyrus > Lathyrus sativus. The sequence continues at coordinate 337,319,760 of OZ012739.1, forward strand.
TGAGAACACGATGAGGACGATCAGAGAGAAAGCGAGAAAGCGAGGGGGGGAAATTGGGGAATCTAGGGTTTCCATGTTTTTTCATTTCTGTTTTATTTTCTTTTTTTCACACACACACTAATCACCCACCATATTCACTAACCACACACCTAATCATCCGTAAATCAACCCTTTTTTATTATTTACTTAATTAACCCTCTAATTAATAATTAAAATCTATTTAATCCTAGGTTAGTAATATAATCTTTTTTCATCAAAATAATTTTTAATTAAATATGTCCTGATTTAGTCTTGAATCTAAAAAACAAATAAATCAATTAATTTATTAATTTTAAACTTAGTAAACCTTTTTTAAATCATTAATATAATAACTCAATTCCATCTTTATTATAATCAACCTTAAAAAAATTTTAAACCTTTTGTTAAACCTTTTATATTATCCTAATATTATTTCTTTAATAGGGAAATTTTCTTTGAATAAAACATGACCATTTAAAATAATTTCTATCAAAATTTACTATATCTAACTAGTATAACTTTTTCTTGAAAATCAATTCATACAGTCTAGCTCAACTTTTTCTTAAGATAAGATAATACAACATTTTTCCTAAAATCAACCAACATCGTAATACAATCAATTGTGCACTCACGACACATGCACCTACACCATAGCGCTTTCATGCGTATTTACATTTATCTTTATCTGCTTTATCTTAGTCACAAAGCACACACTCACCTAGCGCTTTCATGCGTGTGTATGGTTTATTTTCCGCACTTTATATTTCCGCAATTTATTTACATCATGCTCATACATCGCATCCGTCCAAAGGAAAAACCTACACATAATTCAACGTTGCGTGTAGTTGCACATCATTCGCATCATATTCCCCTCGATCCTTGATTCTTCAAGTTGATCGTTTAGGATAGATCCTACCCTATAGGAAGGACCCTGTCTTTATTTCTTTACAACATAGAAACAACACAATCAAACAATACAACTTTTTTCAAACACAATAGAGAATTGACGTTAATCATCTTAAGCGAGATATAACTTGTCATGCCCCACAACATAAATACAATCAATATCTCTTGATCGCTTAAGAGAAGACAGAGGCGTACTTGTCGACCCTTCCAAGCGCTCGAAGCCCTTCTCTTAAGACGACATACACAAATACAAATTTTTTTCTACACACTTGTGGTGGCTAAAACCGAGTAATCTCTCTTAAAATGAAGACTCGTCTCTTCTCCTAGACCCAATCAACCAACTACCCTAAACCCGTAGGAACTTTGACCACAGTCAAAGAGCTCCTCTAACCCTTTAGGGAGAACTACAAAATACTCTGATTCCATTCCCGTAAGGATATGTAGGCATAAGATGCGATATCTTATCGAGTATACTTAGATATAAACCCCTAGGGTCTCTAATCCCTTAAGAAGATAAACACTTAGCAGTAAACAATATAAAACAAGAGGTTCCTGTAGAGTACTACAGAAACTTAGGATGCTAGTACCTTCCCTAAGTTTAACCGACCCCCGAACCTAAAACTCTCTAAACCTTGCATTTGCATTGCATTGTGGGAATTTCGATCTTTATCCCTTCCTTTGGACAAATCAAAGTTCGGTTGCAAAAATGAATTAAAGATTCAAACTAATCAATAGTTTGGTATCCAAATTTCACCGCGACAGTGGGGGTGTGCGGTGGTACCATGTCGCCCCCCAGTGGTCGGTTCGATGGGTCGTCGCGGGAAGTGTTCCAATTGTAGTACCGCTTAAGCTTCGCGGCGTTCCATGGTCGAGCTAGTTGTTCACCGTGAAGGTTTTCGAGGTAATAGGCCTCATGCTCCGTTTTGTCCCGGACTCGGTAAGGGCCTTCCCAGTTCGCAGCCAGTTTGCCCTCGTGGGAGTCTTTCTGGTTTCTGCGTAGAACTAAATCGCCTGTGTAAAAGTCGCGTTTTAGGACTTTGTTGTTGTGGCGAAGTGTGACTTGTTGCTTCAGCCGGGCTTCGCGGAGGGCTGCCCCGGAGCGGATTTCTTCGACGAGGTCGAGCTCTTCTCGGAGGGCGTCGTCGTTGTCGTCGGTGCCCAGGGGAGCTTCCGTTCGTCGGGATGGTTCTCGAATTTCGACCGGTATCACGGCCTCGGTTCCGTACGTGAGGCGAAATGGGGATTCCCCCGTGGTTGAGTGGGGGTGGTGCGGTATGCCCAGAGGACGCTGTGGAGCTCTTCGACCCATGCTCGTTTGGCGTCGCCGAGTCGTCGTCTGAGTCCCCTGAGTATGACTCTGTTCGCCGATTTCGCATGGCCGTTCGTCTGAGGGTGTTCGACCGAGGTGAAGTGGTGTTTGGTTCCGAGTTTGGTGACGAAGTCGCGGAAGTTTTTGTCCGTGAATTGTGTGCCGTTGTCGGTGACGATGGCGAGTGGGACCCCGAATCTGGCGAGGATGTTGCATTTGTAAAATCGGAGTATGTTGTGGGCGGTGATTTTGGCTAGAGCTTCGGCCTCGATCCACTTGGTGAAGTAGTCAACTCCCACGATGAGGTACTTGTTCTGGTAGGAACCTAGGGGGAAGGGACCGAGGATGTCCAGCCCCCACCAGGCGAATGGCCATGGAGATGAGAGGGGCGTGAGGTCGGTTGGGGGGGGCGAGGTGCATGTCCCCGTGTCGTTGACATTTATCACATCGTTTGACGTGTTCCTTCGCGTCGGGTTGCATTGATGGCTAGTAATAGCCTGCGCGTAGGGCCTTTTGTGCTAGGGATCTTCCGCCGAGGTGTTGCGCATTGATGCCTTCGTGGATTTCCTCTAGAACGGCTGCACTCTGGGACTTATCTATGCATTTGAGGAGTGGGATTGCAAAGCCTCGGCGGTACAGTCGTCCTTCGAGTAGAACGTACGAGCAGGCGCGTCGTCTCGTTACGCTGGCCTCTCCAGGGTTGGCCGGAAGGTGGCCGGTGCTGAGATAGGTGTGGAGCGGGGTCATCCAGCAGTCAGTATCCCCAACGACGTTGATATCGAGGGGGGTGGTGTTCGCGCTGGTACTTGGTTGCGACAAGATCTCTTGAATGACCGACTTGTGGCCGCCTCACTTTTTGGTGCTTTCCAGTTTGGAGAGGATGTCGGCGCGAGTGTTCTGCTCGCGAGGGACGTGCTGAATCTCTGTTGTGTCGAAACCTCACAGTTTTTCGGTGATGAGCGCGAGGTATCCGGAGAGGGTGTCGTTTTTTGCATGATATTCGCCTCGGACTTGTGAAGCGACTAGCTGGGAGTCCGTGTAGATTCGGATGTCCCTGGCTCCGAGGTCGGATGCCAGGCGAAGGCCGGCCAGAAACGCTTCGTACTCGGCCTGGTTGTTGGTCGTCGGGAAGGCCAGTGTGAGGGAGACTTCGATGACCGTACCCTCGTCGTTGTCGAGGACGATGCCGGCGCCGCTTCCCGTGGAGTTGGAGGAGCCATCCACAAAAATGGTCCAGAGGTGGTTCCTGGCGGTGGGGTCGGGCGGTGTGGTCATCTCGGCGACGAAATCGGCCAAGGCTTGAGCCTTGATGGCGTGCCGGCCCTTGTAGGTAATGTCGAACTCGGAGAGTTCTAGCGACCATTTCAGCAAGCGTCCGGCCATGTCGGGGCGGCCGAGGAGCTGGCGAATGGGCTGATCAGTGCGGAGCACGATGGCGTGTGCGAGAAAATAATGTCGGAGTCGGCGTGCTGCTGTTATGAGGGCCAGGGCGACCTTTTCGATCAGCTGGTATCGGACTTCTGGGTCGTGGAGAGCTTTGTTGGTAAAGTAGATGGGCTTTTGGCCCTCCCCGGATTCGCTGACGAGGACGGCGCTGACGGCTTCGTTGGCTACGGTCAGATATAAGTATAGGGTTTCGCCTGTCGCGGGGCGCGTCAGCACTGGTGGTTCGGATAGGACGCGTTTGAGGTGGCAAAGGGCTTTCTAACATTCGTCCGTCCACTCGAATTTGGTCTCCTTCCTGAGCAGTTTGAAAAATGGGAGGGCGTGTTGAGCCGACTTGGCGATGAATCGTGAGAGGGAGGCAAGCACGCCGTTGAGGGACTGGATGGCCTTCTCCGTGGTAGGCGTGGTGATATTGGAGAAGGCGTGGCATTTGTCCGGATTGGCTTCGATCCCCCGTTCGGTCAAGTAGTAGCCGAGGAATTTACCGGCGCAGACGCCGAAGGTGCACTTCTCCGGGTTGAAACGCATGCGGCATGACCTTGCTGTCGCGAAGACCTTCCGGAGGTGTGCCGCGTGGTCGTCCTCCTTGCCGGATTTGACGATCATGTCGTCCATGTACACTTCGAGCATGTCTCCGATTTCGTCGTGGAAGACACGGTTCATCATCCGCTGGTATGTGGCCCCGGCGTTTTTGAGGCCGAATGGCATCACGTTATAATAGTAATTGCCCGACGCCGTCATGAAGGTCGTGGCTTGTTTATCGTGTTCGGCCATCGGGATCTGATTGTATCCCGAGTACGCGTCCATGAAGGACAAGAGCTTGAAGCCCGCAGAGTTGTCGACGAGCTTGTCGATGTTGGGGAGGGGGTAGGCGTCCTTAGGACATGCCCGATTGAGATCAGTATAGTCAACACACATGCGCCATTTTCCATTATTCTTTTTAACGAGTACAACATTGGACAGCCAGGTTGAATACCGGGCTTCCGAAATAAAATTTGCCTCTAAGAGGTCTTTTACAGCTTGTTCGGCCGCTGCCGATTTTTCGGGGGATTGGCGACGGCGCCGTTGTACAACGGCCTTTGCGGTCGGGTTGATGGACAGCTAATGGCAGGCGACCTCGGGGTCGAGTCCCGGAATTTCCGCGGCGCTCCAGGCGAAGAGGTCGGAATTCTCGCGGAGGCAGGCTTGGAGCTGTCGTTTCGCGAGGTCTGGGAGTCCGGCGCCTATCCTCACGGTTCTGATCGTGTCTTCCCCGAGGGGGACGAGTTCGAATTCTCCGTCCGGGGTGGGGCGCGCTGGGTGTGAGGGCTGCCCGTTGACTTCGCTGGTCTTTGTTTCATGGTCGAGCTCGCCGGTGAAGCGACTGTCGAGCTCAACGGATCCGACCAGCTCCGTTGGTTCGCCCTTTGGCGTGGTGCTTGACGTTTTCTTCTTGGTCGCTGGAGCGATGGAGTCTAGGCCTTTCAGTGCGGCTTCAAAACATCTTCGGGCGGCCTCGATGTCTCCATTGAGGGTCACCACGGCCCCCCTTCTTGTGTAGTATTTCATCTTCAGGTGGACGGTGGAGGGTACCGCGGTGAGTTCTGCTATCGTCGTCCTGCCCAGGATGCAGTTATAGAGGGATGGGCATTCAATGACTAAGAAACGGATGCTGATGTCCCTGGCTGTTTCCTCTTCTTCGAAGGTGACTTTCAATTCCACGTATCCCCAAGGTCTC